>JASKGO010002456.1:0-29056 GCA_030556065.1 Holobus sp. GC000080
GCTTAAATTATTCCGAATGATGCAAGGTTATGTTAGAAAGTTGCAAACCTGCCCTAAGTTTCATATTTTGTGAGTTTTTAACAAAAGAATTTGGACCTAATGGTTTTTGGGTCAAACGTCCATTTTTTCACATGGCAACCATATTGTACCACCCCCACTTTTTTATTCCTCATTTAATGACGAGTCTTTTGATACCATTTATAGTATGTTGCAATAATTGATTTTGGGTGAAAATCTCAAATAAAACTTAAAAAATAGGTTTCGTATTAAAAGTATACATTTACATGTAGTGGGCCTTGGATAATGTCAACGATAGGTTAGCATTAGCATGTGGCTGCGTGTGGGACTATTTTTTAAGTTTTATTTTAGCACAATAACAGAAACTTCAAATAATAAAACGTCAGTTACTTAAATTTCATAACTGAGTAGCGAATGAAATAAAATGAAACGATCTCAGACTGTTTCCCTGATTAAACCATCTTATCATGTGTACTTTCTCTTATTCGTTGTAATTTGCATTTATTTTGGATCCATTTTATTTATTTGCTAATCAGTTGTAATTGACGTTTTATTATTTGAAGTTTCGACTACTTTCAAGTCATTATTTAGGCAACTCCTTTAACCCTTTGATTCCCATGCAATTGACTTTGCGCCATTTGATAGTATACATAGGGAAATACGTGTAAAAAAAAGTACATGTAAAATCCCTATGTATACTCTCATTCGGCACACACGGTATATTAAATAAGTATTATCTTTAAGATACTTTCATATATCAAAAATAGTATGATTGAAATATAAATAGTAATAATTATTGTTATATTATAATGATTATAATATTAATGTTAATTCCATTTACAATTAAATATAAAAAATTACAAATTGAATTACTACTTGATTATAAAATAATAAATTTTTGGAATAGATTGTATTTTAGTGCCGTAAGACCCGGTATTACCCCATCGAAATAATTAATATAGCATATGAATACACAATTTAAGAATAATAAGAAATAATAATTACTGCAATTGATTTTAAAAAAGTGAGTAAGATATGTTTTTTTTCTCAAGATACTAAGTTTTACAAATATAACCAGAATTTTCCCAAGGCTTCCAAATGCGAAATAAAAATTGAAGAGGTAGATATTCAAAAACAATGTTAAAACTGGAAGTAATGCGATTTGAAACTCGGAAATGTGAAATACTTATTTAAAAGGCTACCCAAATTGGGAGACTCGGTAAACAATTTTAAAACGGTGTAATCTTTTGATTACGAAGTTTATTGGTGCTTATTAATCTATGTTGAATTGTATTTATCGTCAGTGTTATGACAATAACCAAAATTGATTTAAAATAGAGCATGGAATGCATTCCAATTTGTCCCACTTCGAAATTATAATTTTTTATCATTTTCTGGTAGTAATTAGAAAGCACGATGCTTTGATGCACTTTTTCATTTTTTTTTTTTTTGATCGCAATCATTTTCGGAAGAATGAAAAATATTTTGCTTGAAATTAGAAGCCAGGATTTCCAATTATCCTGAAATTGCAATTCCAAAACTTCCACGATAAGTCAACAGGTGGCGAATGCTGTCCGTTTAGGGATTAAATTTAAATTTCGTCCCTATATTGTATGAATTCATAATTTTTAAATATTCCCAACACTTCAAAGATTCAAATATATTAAACAACAATTACATTGATTTGAAAAAAAAAAAACGTTTTGTTTAGTTCTGCAAATAAAGAAATCCAGAAAGGTCGAAATTAAGAATGTTGGCAGTTGATTGAATGAATCTGGTCAGGTGAAAAAGTATCGCTGTCGAGTTGCGGCTGCAGTTGTTTCAAACAAAGGCCCGAACGCTGGTTTGGCAAACGAGATGTAGTACAGTAGGAAAAGACAAAAAAGAAAAAATTAGGGATGAAAAAGCGAACTCGAGCAAATTAGTTGTCGTTTCGTTGTCGCTGTTCGTTTTCTTTTTTCTTTCGTTTTTATATGGGCGCGCTTCTGTTTCGCTTGGCATAATTTATGGAGATTTCAATATTCGTGTGTTTATTCTGGGAGCGTCTATAAATTGTGGCTGTAGGAAACTATGACTAATGAAGCATATATCATGAAAGTGCCAGCGAAAGGACAATTGAAGGGTGAGCGGCGCGGCGGATCGTGTGGCGGAGCAGGGCCAGAAGGGAGAGAAGTAAAAAGCCAGCCAGCGACGCTCCTCCTGATGGTCCGTATATCAAAACTATGACACTCCGAAACAATAACTCAGCTGCTTTACAACCGAAATAGACAAGAAGGGACGCGAGGCGTCTGTATATTATTTCGGATGGCGTCTCCACGGCAGACGATTACGACTGCTTCGGCTGCTGCTGCTGCTGCTCCGTATACTCACTCGTCTCTTATGTGGTATAAGTTACCTATTAGCGCTGTAGTTAGATGCCGAAGGATTTACTATTGGGTTGCGGAGAGTTTATGTTGTGGTCCATCTCGCTTCGCTTATGCCATAGATGACGAATGCGATGATTGCTGTTATGATGATTATTGTAAGCGCCGCGCACCAACGCCAAAATAAACAACTCGAAAACAATGACTCATTTACGTTTTGTCAACTTTTTCGATCGATAGTTTGGAAACTAGGTATAGTAATTTCAATTTGACGCACTTGTTTACCTGGTTTTCGATGCACTTCACTATACAAAGCAGTCATTGAAACAATGCTATTCATTCAAATTAGTCGTTTCCAAATTAAATGCTTCAAAAACTATTTTATATTCCATGTTTTATCTAATTTATTAATAATCTATAATGATAGAATTGGGAAGCAAAGGGCTGATTTATCTAGCATATTTTGTAATTTACAAATAAATCAAATAATTTTCGTTTTAGCGCAAAGAGAATTTATTTAACTTCAATCTTTGTCCAAAATCAAATAGGTGGAAATAAATCAGAAATCGCTCCGGTGAAGCGATTTTTTTTGTAACTTTTCTGAAGTAAAATTATACTGATAGTTGGTATAGATGTAATACGCGCCTGTTATCGAAAACTATTATTGTCATTCTGCTAAAAAATGCATTTCCTGATTTTTGAATTATGAAATACATTTATAATACTTGCTCTGTTTCAAATAATGGGATTAATTTCATTGAAAATATTTGATTAAGAAAGAAAAATAAACTTAACGGATTTTAATCATTCGATCTTGTAATAACAATACTATACAAATGTTTTCAGATCAAAATTATTACTTCGTAACCATGGAAACATTAAAACCTTAAGTGGAAATAGGCAATTTGGATCAATTTCAATAATTAATTATAACAAAACTATTGAACCTTAATATGTAAATCATTACTTAACTATCTGTTTGGAACTATTCATTATTTCTACTGTGGTTTTAGTACCGATATTATCGCATTATGTAATTTGTGTAAGTTTCGTTTTCAAATCTTAGTTTGTGTGCTTTGATTTCTGCTTTACGAAACCGTTTTCGTCTCCATCCTCAAGTACCCAATCCATGCTAACCTGAACCCGAATTACAAAGAGCAATTAAAAATGACCCAAAAAAGGAACATTTCAGTCTGCAAAGATGATCACCATTTCACAGATCCTTTTAATAATATCCTGTTAATGAAATGGAAATTTATAGAACGTGAAGAACAATAAATTAACACCATTTACATGTACATTATTTGATCTATTCGTAAAGGCCTTGTTGGGCAACGCAACACATGGCGCTGCTGTGGTTCTTGAAATTTAACCTAGAATCGGTACAATGCAATGTTGAGTCAGTTAAATTAAATATGGTTCATGCAAATGAATGAAATAATTATGGAATTATTTTTTATCCACACCGAGTGTGACAAACTTGTTGAGAGAACCTGCCGAATCATTAATCAACGATATCCGTATTTGCCTCCATCCAATGAATAGAAAAAAAAATTCGAAGATTCGAACTGAAGCACATTTTTTACAAACTGGTACTATTTCGGCCAAGAAAACAACGCTTCTTGGGTTCGAAGCTAATCCAAGAGCTTCAGTGTCTGCAGCTGAAAATGATTTAGGGTTACCTCATTCGTCAATTTATATAATACTGAAGAAACATTCCGCAAAATATTGCAGCAAGATTTTGTACGTGGGGTTGAATTCTGTGAAACTATCGATAAAAACTTCATAAAATCACAAGCAATCCAACAATTCAGAAGATTTTTTCACATAAATATTTCTTTTGTTTAAAATTTTTTTTATCAGAAGAGTGGAAATTCTGAAAATAAAAAAAAGAAAGAACAAATTTTGCGCAAATTGGGTTATTTTTAAGTTTATAATACTTATAATTAATACATTTTTACACGAAACAATACAATGATATAATACAATTTATATAAATTAGATTACAAAGTACAACATATAATTAAAATTTAGCATCTCTTAACTAATGACTAGAATACTGATTAAATTAAGTCTTTTCAATTGGATGTTGAGTAGCAGAAAAAGCCAAAGTTACTATCTTTTTTCACCAATAAAATGACGGATATTTGAAATTTAAATGCTGCAAAATACAATAGAATCGATAAAATCACATTTGTGGCGCGTTGTCGGTGAGTATTAATGAACTGTGCTCGAACTGAACAACATTGTAAACATTTTGTTGCTAAAAAGACAGCAAAACCAAGTGTTTGTGTTTTGTGCGAAACGACAATTTTGTGCTGATACATTAGCGTTTACAATTCCAATACGATTTTGGTTATACACGTCATATTATGTATGCAGTAGCAGTAAATTTTAGAGCTAGATTCTTGGTCGAAACTAACAAAGTTTCTTATAATAAGTACGTTACCAAGTGGGATATAAAATATTGTATAGGTATAAAATGTTAGAAAACAGTATAAAAACTATAGGAATACTTTATCTGTTCCTTTGCCCCGATGGCAAACGTTATTTGTTATTCGTTTTTGATCCTTTTCCTCTCTAAGTTTGTAACCTACGTCACTTAACAGCTGCTTCATATCGTTTTTCTTTAGCTAAATAATTAAAAATAATAATTAGGTTGTACGTACAATGGATCACGATTTATAAAGGAAATCACATTAACGAAAATTAGTAACTATAGGTGATACACCTACATTTCGATAAAATCATCTGTAAAATACACAGCAGTAACAAAAAGAAAGCTTTTCTTATGTACTGGACAAGGAATCGGATTTCTATTTTTTTAATTTTTTTTGTTTTTTGAAGATTTTAAGAAGCATTGTTTCCCTCCGCCTTCAAACTTTTGCAACGCTCTTTTTCCTGGTTGTTTTCGGGCGGCTCGCATTCGAAACTGGCCAGTGCCAGGGAGTTTTCATTGAATATAGGACCGGTTTGCAAGAGAGTAATAATTTTGGCATCTTTTTCGTACGGACAAGTGACTTGCTTCCAAGCCATGAACTCGGTTACCTGCTTGGCCAATTGCCAGAACTTATCGAAATTTATGTGTCCGTTTGGCAGCCTGAAAGAAACATTAAGAGATTAAGATACAACAAGTTTACTATTACTTATGGATGGTTTTTGTAGTCAATATCGATTATTTATTATTACCGATTGGAACATCCTTGGTTCAGGAAGTAGAGGTCTTTGACCAATAGACTGAAGAATGGGATGACTATTCGTTGGCGCTGGTCGGTGGCTCCCGCACTGCGCCACATTGCAGCTTTCAATGTACTTCTGTAGCTGCTGAAGTTACTGCTCGGATCCATTTGGTGCTCCAGTATTGCAAACTTTCCCGATTGAATTTTTTGCCACTGAAAAAAAATTCAATGTAATAAGTAGTGTATTCATAGAAATAGATTTTCTATTGGGAACTATAAAAGTTGCTAAATAGTTTTAACTACTTTTTGCGTTTAATTATTTAGAATATCTAGAATTGAATTAAAAATACAGATTTTATTCGATAACTCTCGTTTTAATGAACAATTTCTTAATTTAAATTGTAAAAAGCAAAAAGGGTATCAATGCGGATTTCCTTTTTTTAATAAAACTTAAAATAAAAGTTAAAATATTGAAGAGTTTTAAACTTAAAACAATGCTTTAGTTTGATTTTAAAATACAAACATTCAAGAACAGTTAAGTTATACTTTGAGAAATAAAACAGAAGTAATAAGAAAATTCTCAATTATCAAGAAAATTTTACTTTTAAGTAAAACTATACTAAAATTTTGAAGAAAATAAAGAATTTTTAAAGAGTGTAGTTTTTTTTTAAGAAGAAGCCAACAAATGTGTAGACTTTGGTTGTTGGTCAGTTTGAGTAGGTTAGATAAGGTTCTTTGGTATCAATAGCAAAGAATGACAAATTTAATAATAAAATAATGATTTAAGACATAAAATAATTATTCTTTAAGTTAAGGAAGTCTAACAATTATAGACTATCATTTTCTTAATGAGTAAAATGCTTTTAGTTTTATTTAGAATACACGTTTAAAGAATAAAGAACAAAATCATAAAACACATTTTTTTAAATTAGTTTTGGTTACAATGGCAAAGACGATATGGCAGAAATATCACTAAGGTCGATGGCCAAATGATTGTTTGTTTTCTTATTATTGTAATAGCCAATAAAGAAGACTTTATTATTTAAAATATATAAAAAAAAAAATAAGTAAACAATCGGTGCTTTTTTCCTACTAAAGAACTTTTCCTCTTACAAAATTAGAAGTTGAAAGAAGAAAATTCATAGAAAACTATTTTTTTTTTGTAAAAAATTACGTTCAATGGCAAGTTATTAATTTATTAAGCTTAAAATGTGTAATTATTACAATTTAATAACACATAAAAAATAAAAATAAAAACATATTCCGTTGCTTAACTTCTTTCTTTTTTTTTGTTTAAGAAAATAATTTTTCTTTTTGAAAATCTAAATTTTTAAAAATAATTGATATGGCTAGAAAATATGCATTAAACAACTATAATTTTGAAAAATAACTTTAATCAGTCCATGTAGTAGAGAAAAAAACCCATCTACAACCGTAAATATAATAGTTAGAAAACTTCTAAGCAATTGTAAAAACTTTCTTAGGAAATTAACTGGAAAATTTTTGCAGAATAATTGGCACAATATTATTATTTATGACGACTGTAATTACTAGGCTATGAAAAGTATCTTACTGTGATGAAAAGTATAAAATCAAACAGAGAAGATTTTTTTCAAAAACAACTACAACTTTAACTATTTCAAGAGAGCAGTTAATATAAATAAAACTGCCGCAATAAAGTCTCCATTTTTATGGTCGCAACGAAAGAAAATAAAACATGAAATGTACTCACTGTTTTCTTTAATCTCGAAATGGGCGACATGTTGAGTCCAGCAATAATTGCCATCAAGCTGTTAAAGTTTCCAATGTTGAAACACTCTCTTCCAACTTCAATCCAGTACTCCACTACTCGAACTCTTTGTTTCTTTTTCGGATACTGAAATTACCAAAAAATAAATATAAAAATTACCAAAACAATTGAAGTAATTGAATTTTTTAGTAATTCCAATTTTTAATTTGAAATTAAAAATACCTTGCAAACTTGCGTGGCAACCAAATAACTGAGTCTATTGAACCATTGCACGTACTGTTCCAAATTGTGCGTCTTCTTCATATCCTTAAACGAAGTTTCCAAAAGTGGATTTTCCTTGGCGAAAGCCTGCACGAACTCCTCGGGTCCAATAAAAGACAGTCTTTCCAGTTCGACATGTGTCAATTGTTGTGCCAATATTGCCGGATTGGTGCATATTTCCGAAATATCCGTCCAGTTTTCGTCACTTCCGGCCGTGAGGTGTTCGAGGGACTTCTCGTACGCCTCCAACGCGTTCAGCTTTTGCAGTAGATTGTGCAACATGGAGGACACGGACGACCGCAAGCCCACATTCAATGCAATACATTGATGGGTAATTGCACGCACGTGTTGCATAACGCGATCGTCTCTGAAATCGTAGGGAAAAATCTCCGTCCATTCGGCCAAGAGTTGTACCAAGTGTTCGCCGAACTTTGCAGAGGCAGCATTATGCAACGAGGATTGCTTGACGCTGCCCAAACCTTGCTGACTCTCGCACAGCTTCCGTATTCGGTCCAGCAGATCGTGCGGCTTGATGAATAAGCGCGACGATAAAAGGAATGCGAAGATGTACGTCCGATCCGGATAATACGTTTCGGTGGGGACCATATGCTGTATGAGGGCTTCCAATGGGCCCGATATTAGGTTTCCGTCTCTGTAGACCAGAGCCTAAAAAATGCAAAGTACCGATTTCAGTTTCGGACGGACAAAAGGGACCAATAAAGGCGATTTTTGTGACGTTTTTATTAGAATTAGTAGTGTGTGAGATGTCTTACATTTTCTGGTGGACTTGCAGATTCCGAATGGGGCTCTGACAAGTTATCCCCGTTGTAGATTTTATTCGGAGGGGTTTGGGGAAGACTCTAGAAAATTGTTAGTGTGTTGTTAATAAATGAGAAGATGCTGAATATTCAATGTAATGCAGTTTTTAAAGCCTACATTAAATTCTTAAAAGATTTTTTTTTTCTTAAAAAGTAGCTAGATAATTATGAATAGGATGAAATTTATTTTCTGTTTTTAATAAAAACGAATATTAATTAAATCGTATAAATTAAAATGTTGCTTAGATCAAGAAACACATCCTATTTAGGAACTGGAAGTAATTAAAACAATGCAAAACAAAAACAAATAAAAAAACATAAATATTAATTGGCTATTAAGATAATTTCAAACTTTCCTCGGGTGTTATTTCCGAATATCCATAATAAGGATGTGATAATTGAGCTTAAAATGCACATTAATTAGTCATTCAAATCCGTTTTATATTTATCTCTAATATTATTAAAAAATAAAAGATCATTGCTTCACTGATTAATTATTTTGTACATAATTCTTAATAAATAAAGAAAATGGCAAAATATGTCAAAACATAATTCCAATGAAGCTCAAAAAACTAATTTTAAATAAAATGAAATAAAATACGGAAACAATGAAAATTTAATTTATTTTCAAATAAATAAACGAAACTTTACGACACTTAATACAAAAACCACAAGCTAAAGCTATTGTGTAACCAAAACACAATAAACAAATAACCGAACCAAAATTAGAAACTGTATAATTTAGAAACGGAATAGCACAATAAAAAGGCAAGAAAATAATAATAACTGATGGAAAAAAAAAACAGGAAAACATGTAACGCAATTTAAAATTTTTGGGCCATCCTTTAGGTACTAATAAATAGTTTGAACCCACACAAAAAGTAAAGGCAAGTAGGTGCTTATTAGTGGGCCGACCACAATCCAAATATATAACTCAAATAGAAGGCAATTAAGTCTCGGAAATCACGCCGGGATTGTTTTAGAAAACGCTCGCTTAGGTTAGGATACGATACGTCCAGAGAGAAGGATGAGAGTGAGTGGATCGGTATTTACATTGGCATTAAATTATGCCGAGATTCGTTGTTTTTCCACAACGCCTTATTATTTCCATCATCCGCGCACGGTTATTTATGAATCAATGTTAAACAACGCGTGCGAACGAAAAAATGAAGGTTCTTTGTACTATACTTCTTTGTATACAGGATGATAGCGAGAAATGGCTTGTCCCTTTCATTTATTTTTTTAATTATTTCTTTATAAAAATTTATGCATTTATATAAGACGTAATTTTGCATTGATTGGTGCAAATTTCAGTTTTACAACACTTCCGGTTTAATTGAAAATTTTCCTACTTTTTTATTTATAATGGCCAAGCAGTTATTTTCTTTTTTTTTTTTTAATTACTCGGGTATTTTGAGTTCAAAAACATGTTTTGCGACAATAATAAATAGCAGAAAAAAATGGATCCCATTTGAAAAAAAATTTAAAAAAATGATTTCGAGTTAATTTAAGCTGATTCACTGCCTTCTAGAACAATTAAAATATTTTTTTTATTTTGATAAAAACAATGGATAACTTGTTCTTAGAATCAAAACAGAAGGAATTAATATAAAAGTGAAAATAACCATGAATTTTCATTTTAAAATCGAAGTTATAGCCATTTCCGGTAATAACGGAAGCGGAACCCAATAAAATTTTATGTCAATAAGGGTTTTCAGTCGCACTATTGCAATTCATTGACTCCTGTTTTAATTTTTGTTTTTGAATAAAAGTATTGTTTTTAAATGAAAAATGTAAATGTTCTCTAATACAAAATATTACTTTTTAAAAATTATTACAAAGAACATAATCTCTTTTCGTATATTTTATGATTTATCAGATCCCAAGACGATACTATGAAATTGACAGCCGGTATAATGAATGTTAAGTGCAGAAGAAATATTTAAAAATACTCACCCTTCTATTGGAGCAGTCTTTGGGCGTCAAATCGGAGGCGACAGTCCCAAAGATGGTAGGCTACAAAAAAAAGACGACAAAAAATAACACATTAAGCCAAAGTCATTTTTCTCGAATGGCAGGCAGGCAACAAGACAAGACAAAGAAATAAGCTTTAAATGTATGCGATTGAAATGAACTACATTCATCATAAAGGATAAGTGTTGTATGGAGTGGAGGATATATCGAGTTACAGAACTCACCGAAGAGAATTCGGTTTTATAGCCGTTGGTGCCGTTCACGCCACATTTGCGGAATTTATCGGAAAGATTCTGTCGGAAATCGGGCTCGTCCAGCGAGCTAAACGAGTCCACGGAGCTCTGCGTGAAATCGGCTTTATTGGTGGAATTGCTCAGATTGCCCGAGTCCTTGCTGAGACAAGTCTTTGGTTTATGGCCGTGGCTGTAATTAACATTCGGATTGTCCGGTTGCGATTCGTAGCTGGAAGCGCTCGAGTAACTGCCAAACTTTCGATCTCCGTCCGTGTCGTAGCCGTTGTTCTGAGTGAACTTCCGGTTGTACTC
Source organism: Holobus sp. GC000080 (assembly GCA_030556065.1). NCBI lineage: Eukaryota > Metazoa > Arthropoda > Insecta > Coleoptera > Staphylinidae > Holobus > Holobus sp. GC000080. The sequence goes on from JASKGO010002456.1 coordinate 10,909, forward strand.
GCTATTGAGCAACTCGGCGGTCGGTATGATCTTGATGGGCTCGTACACCTCGCTGATCGCGCTCGTGTAGAAGTTCTGCTCTTTGACTTCGCGACTCCGCTCGTCCACGACTTTGCCCTGCCGCGACACCGTCACCTCTTCCTTGGTAACGGTGGTCGACTTCACGCTCAAAGACGTGTCCAGCTTAACTGGGGCTTTCAGGATTCCCGATTTGATCAGTAAGCTGTTGAGGAGGTCGCACGACGGCACCTGGCCCGTCCGCATCGCTTCCTTGATGGCTACTCCTTCTTGACCCTCGAGTGCGACCGGTACGCCATTTATATAGAGCACCTCTTCCTCCTTGATTGTCGACTTCTTCTCGCAGTCGACCACTTTGGCTCCCTTGCCCAGAATCGATTCGACGGTCTCTTGGATTTCCGGATCATCCATATCTATTTAACGAATTTATTTCTTTCTACATGTGCTTCTATTTATTTATTTATTTGGTATTTTGTGGTTACTTTTTTAGCAGTGTAAAGTCTTATTTGATGCGACAATAAAATAGGCAGTAAACAAGTTCCACATGATAAATCATTGGCTGGTTTTCTTTCTGGTTTAAATTCCAACGACTTAATTAATGGGCCACACGAAACATTTGTTTTGAGGAGCTTTTTCTAATGTGTTTCTATAGAGCTACAAGTTAGTTTTGTTTTTACGATTTCTTCTTGGTATTAAAGTTTGCAGTTGTTTATTTAAAGAGATAAAAAGTTTTTTTTTCTTCAATTTTATGGGATTAAAAAAAAAGATCCTATTTTAAACTAATTGTTCCTTGCTATTTGTCAACATAAAAAAATATTTACAACAAATCAAAATTAAAAATAATGATTTTAAGATTTTACATGAATTGCGAATAAATATCACAAACCAACAACTCTCCAATGTTTTAAAAACTTAATTAGTATAATAACATAAATAAATTGTTTATATTTATTATTTAATTATGCTCGTTTTTTTTTCACTGTGTTAAAAAAATAGCATATTTACTGTAACATAAAAGATTAATTTTTGAGTATGAAATAAAAATTAAACCATTAAAAAATAGCGACTAGCGAGCAATTTTTACACTCAATAAATCAGCGACATTTGCAGCCTATATGCTTTATACTTTATAGCATATACAAACAGCTCGCATCGGAAGTGAAAATCGGAAAAATTACGCATCGTAAAAAGTATTCGGGAAAAGTCGACGCTTTGCTTCGGCCAATAAAGCCCTAACAATAAAGAAATTTCCGCATATCCAGTGCGAATGATTGATGACCGGCTGAGATTTATTTGTCGTTGGCACAAATCCAAGTTATTTCCTTTGCCACTAGGAAAATATTTCACAGGCGAAACCTAACAAATGCACACTCATATTTATATTTAGTGCATAAAGCTTCCAATAAAACTGGGTTAATATTATTGCGTTAGATATTCGATAGGCACTTTTTTAGATGTTCCCGTTTGATTGCCGTACACCATAAAGAACGCATTTATGCGCAATCTTACGTTTTATTTTATACTAGTATACTAGTGGTAAAGTATTCAAAGGGTCTATAAATATTTATAAAGCACGGGTTTAGTAAATTGCATTTTGCGAATAAAAGTTTTAGATGAAATGCAATTTTAATTCATTTGCATATGCACAATAGGGATGTAAAGCCGTATTGGAAGGTAACGGATAGCATTGGACCGATCAACTGATTAGACCTATTTGCAATTCCGGAAATCAGTAATCATCATATAGCGATGCTTCGACGTTCGCCCTTTGTCAGAGGAGACGTAATTCACCTCTCTGAAATTGTAGTTGGGCATTCGTTCGGTCAATTTACGGGCGCTCAGATAAAGCGCTGGTAATTTATACGGCATGTTGATAGATTTATGTTACGTTTCAATCTGGTAATAAAGTAAGACTGTCATCGCAAATAGCAAAATTGCGCAAATTACGTTTTGCAATTGATGATGAATAATTGCATATACCATACGTTGTGTAGATTATAGGGTTCAATGCAATACTATATGATTATTGATTTTTTTTTGCAATTATTTTAATAAGTCAAAAATTCCATAAAATAGATATTTTCAAAAACCGTTGAATTAACATACAAAAGGTACATTTGTTTTTTAGAAGTTTGCTTAAAATTTGAAAACAATAGATGCGGATATAGACTAGATTTCAAATGAAAAGTAATGAAAATAAAAGCACCAAAAACAGTGCAAAATGAGATTAAAACTTAAAAGTTTTACATCTTTTTAATGAATTATATACTTTTAAAACAAAACAAAAAAATTTTTTTTTTCAAAAAAATGTTATATTTCACGATTTTAAAATTTCTTTTAAAAATAATAAAATAATTTTTAAGTTAAAATTTGAATCCGCAACAACATTTATTTTCCTTTAAAAATATTTAATAACCAGCAGAATGTTTTAGGAATTTTCAAAGAGAAATTTTAATTTCGAATATAAAGAAAGATGAAGCAAACAGAAGCCACAAAATCCAAGTAAATAAAACATTTATAACTGAACAGCAAAAACGAAGATTTGGGTTTATTTTGTAAAGCAAAAACCGCGACATGTTATATAAATGCGAACGCATTAGCAAAGCAAACTTAACCACTTTAAGAACATAAAAACAATGTCAACTATTTTTGGGATGCCGAACGTTTTAATATGGCTTTAACCCAAATTGCCCGACTATATCTGTGGACTGAAAATGCTTTTTGTTATGCACAACACCAACTTGTATTCAAACTAATTTCGAAACAGAATAAATTTCTTGTATAGTACGGCGCAAGTACTAAAAAACAAAAAAAAAAAAACAAGAAAAAACGCTGGAAAAGTTCCAGAGGACCTACTAGGCGAACAGCGAAATAAGACAATTAGAACAAGTGTGCAGTCATTTGAAGAGGAACGTCGAATTAACCGACTAAACAATAGACTACATTGTGTAAACTGTGGATATTCAGCAGAAATGTCTATATAGCTATACATACTATGAATGTATGGCGTACATCCGGTTTTACTTCTTCCTGATTCAGAATGCGAAACACTCCGCAGTCCGCACATTATGCATTTATAACATACGTACACTTAATACCTACATATTTCAGCAGAGCCGCAGAGGTAAAACTATTTGACAAATAAATTAGCGCATGATGTTATGTGACAGCCGACAGGACAGAAAGTGTGCGAACAATAGAAAAGGGAGTTAAGGCGGATGATAAATTTCATTCCATTATGCATTCCATCACGCTTTCAGCCTCGGATATACCTTTGAAGATGCGAACAAATGATAACGATTAAGTGTAATGCGTGGGTGTGCAATATTTATGGTGGCGATTTCGACATAAACGCTGTTTTTTCTGCAAATAAACAACTAGCAGACGAAGGGATTTAAATGTAACCGAAAAGCTTATCTGAATTTATTACATTCAATTACTGGGTGTTGAGGATCCATAAATTTTTTATTCGATTTCATTAAGTTACAAAGTACAGTTACTTTTTTCTGGATTTTTGGTTTTTGGGCATTTGTAAAGTTATGGTTTTTAAATAAAATATATTTTTTAGATTTTAATTTCGGTGTTCCATAAGTATAATAGATTAATATTTGTGGTTTTCTTTTCAAACTTTTCTAATTCAAATAGAAAGTCTCTTGTTGACATATACTAAATACTAATCAAATGTTTACATCAAGATGAAAATATGAAAATATTCGATGAGAAATCGTTAAAATATTCAATGGAATAAAATACGATTAATAATAAACGACAGTTTTTAATTTTTAATAAATGATGAACAAAAAGCGTTTACAGAAATTAGATTTTTCTTTTGAATTTTTAATTATCTTAAAAACTGAAAGTATTAACTTTTCTATAAAAATTACTTGGTAAAAATTATTAAACAGATGAATTTACAAATAAAAATTACCGCTTCTTGCTTAGTTTGAGAAAAATTCCGTTCATTAAAATTTAGAAAAAAAAGGTAATTTTGAAAAACTTACAATATTAATTTGGATTTTTGAGCGAAATTTAATACTGATCTATTACATTATTTATATCAAACCAAAAGCATTTACAAACAAAAGGAATGAAGTTAATTTAAATTAACATTTTTATTTTTTTGCATTTATCCCAGAATGACATATTAATTAATTTAATAGTTTCTAGAAAATATTCGTTATCCAACAATTAAAGTTACCTAAAATTATGAAAGTAATTATGGCCTTAAATTCATATTAATATAAAAATAAAAAACAATGATAAAAAAATGACCAAGTAATAAATGAATAAAACAAATTTTAATTTATGAAAAGGATTTCTTTTTGGTAATTATTACCCTGTCATTTCAAGCATAAATTCCTTATAAAACAGTTGGGTACATATCCTAATGTTAAAATCAAAAAGGATTATCAAATTATCATGGAAAAATAAGAAAAATATTCTAATTTCTAAGAGTTTAAAGACCCTAAAATCGCCTTAATTTTCGCTTTATTAAAAAAATAAAAGAAAAAAGTTACTAGTAGCAATTTCAGTATAACACGTTGTATAAAGTAGTAAATAGTTTTTATTTTCCAGGAACTACATTTTACTTCTTAAAATCAACCTAATAAAAAAATTAACCTCTGTAATAAAGTGGGACACACAATTTAAAATAATTTATAGCAAAACAGCATCAATTTCATCAGAAAAAAGAAAAAGAAAGAATTGATAATTTATAGCACTTGATTACAGTGTTATAGAACTTTTCTTAGCAGTTTTATTTTATTTTAGATTCTATATATATAAAAGAAAAGAGAGGCCAAAGAATGCAAAACACTTTAATTATGCATATAAAGCGAAGGTATTAAATTGTGTCTGGAAAAATTTCATACACTATACATTTATAATAACAACGAAGACTAAAGATACGAAAACCGTGCTCGTGTTTTATATCCATCAACTAATAATAGAACACGCAAACTGCATATATGCAATGCATTCACAATTCACATATTATGCATAACGTATTATATATTTGATACACACTTCAAGAACGCAGTATAATATATAAAAGTGGTTTCACGCCGGCGTTTTTAAGTAAGCGCTGTCACGACAAAATGTTTTCGCTGCACTTGGCAGACAAAACAAAATTCACAGCTCACAGCTTCTACCCAGCGCTCAGGGGGATCTACATTTACAGCCTGCACAAGTTTAGTGGATTCCAGCGAAAATCGCCTCTTAATTCCGAAATCAATAGTGCATCATCGCAATTGGATTTCCACCGGGCGCTCACATTGTGTACACTTCTGGTGTTTGGCCTGAAAAGCGTCGCGGCGCCAGAAAACTATTAAAGTGATGCCTCCCTGCTTTGCTCTGCTGCTCAAACTGCTCAACTACAGAAACTACTTTGCTTTTACTGCGCTAATAGCAAGCTGCTACTTAAATAGTCTATACTACTCTAATTCTATTTATTGTTATTTCTTGATAAACAGTGTTGAATTTAGTAAACCCTCTGCAAATTAGCTGTTGCCACTTAGGGAACGTCTACTAATTAAAGCTCGCTCAAACGTACTTCTACTTCTACTTCGTCATATGTAATGCTTATAATCAAACTGAAGGTTTTGTCATTTGCGATAAATTAAGCGGAGGCGACTCTCAAGGATCCAATTGTCACTTTAATTATTACACTGCAGTAAACTCTGTCCTATATTACATTTCAATTGGTCGAGATCTTCTTTTATTGCTTTTTTTGAATTAGTACAAGCTCAGATAATTTATTGTCATTTAATTTTTTTCATTAATTAAAGAAATTAAGTATGAAAATCAAAAAAATCAAATTCTTAGATAGCTAAAGAAAAAAGAAAAAAAAGCAGCAAAAGAAAACAATTGAATATAATCACTGTATTGTATATTCGTGACCAAAGAGTATAAATTTCAGCAATTCAGAATAAAGCAAAGATAAAGTTGACTTGCAGGACGGCCAATAAATCAGAGAATCGCGACACTAGACACTAGTGTAAGAAGTAACTGATACGCCATCTGGATTGCACGATTCATCAACACTCATTTGACGGGCTCTTAGTTGCTATAAGATGCATAGGGCTATCTATCAACTCGCCCTTTAGGGGTGCGACTAACAGTTCCATTCTGTTCTCTTCTGTTTGTATAGTTCTTGAAATTCTAACTAGATTGTAGATATTGCATGTTGCATACTTATAACTTACTAACTTTTTCCTCTATTTTCTTTCTTTAAGATTTTTAGAAGAAAGACTTCATTGATTTTATACTTAAGAAATGTATAGCTAAGTCTAATCTAGCAACGCAAGGGGCAAGGGTATAAAAACGGAAAAAAAGAAAACAAGTTAAGTTGTAGGGAATAAATTATTCAAGGGGAGTGTTTCCTTTTTCTCTTTTTTATGTAGTAATGATGTTTATTACTGCAGATAGAAATAAAAATATATTGCCAGACAGTTATTATTATTAGTGGAGTCATTTGTTTTTATGATGAATGTATTTGTAACTGCTTCATTTACAATTTGGTATAATTTTTATGAGCTACAAAAGAAATATTTGATTTTTTTATGGTTTCCTGTAAATAATCTGGGAAAAATTATGTCAAAAATTGATTTCAGTTTTTATTTAAATTGGCTAAAGAAATTTTTAATAGTAAATTTTATTTTAAAATTTTATTTAAAATTAAAATGTTTTAAATATGACAATGAATGAATTTTTATAAAAATTTGTTTATATTTCAAAAAGGATTATAAAACTGAAGTCAAAAGCATTATTATGGAATACAATAATTTTTGTGAAATTAAATTAAATTAATAAAAAAAAAATTCAATACCGTTTTTACAGTTCCAAAGGTTTTTTTTATACACCTTTTTCAGAAAACATCTGATTAATTGGACATAGTATAGTAAAAGATGAATTTCTTTATAAGCGTTTAAAGTCCCATTAAATAAAAAAAAATGAAACAACAAATGATATAACATTTAAAACAAAAACCTTGTAGTTTTTTCCAATTTAAAAGTTTTTTTTTCAATTTTTTTTTTTTTTAGTTTTAAGGTAACATCATGTGTTAAAAAAACACCGTAAAAGATAAAAAATAAAAAAACAACAACTTAGCATCCTATAAGAAAAAAAAAAAAGAAACCAATATTGCTTTTAAAACCTCGTTAAAACTTCCAACAAAAAACCGGAACAATGACAAAGAAGAAATATTGATTCAATCACCAATAAACCGTCTGCAGTCTGCACTTTATGTGGATCTAAGGGGTTGGTCTATTTACCAACCCTAGCGGTGCAGGCAGACGAGACTAATTATTACTGACTTATCTCATGCACGTCTAAAATTAAAGCGTCCGCATGAATAATGCAAGTGGCAAAAACAATTAATCGTTGTTGCAAGCGAACGCAGATAAATCACGCATAACATATAAAGTGCAACTGCACAACTATATTAAATTCCATCGGGGGCAGCAACACATAAATGAAACAGAATATCCAATAGAAAAAGAATGAAAAGAAAAAACATTCAACCGTCAGCTGAAATATTTCTTAATAATAACTATGCAACAGAGTGCATGTGCATCTTTATCTGCACTCTTGATTAAAATGCAAGAATGCATAAATTAGACGATGCTCAGACGAGAAAGGCAAACAATGAATAAAGCAAGTGTGAAGAAACATGACGGAGCTGTTATGATTGTTCTCGTTGTAAAGTTATTGTTGGGACATTAAACACTTTCTAAATCGATTTGCAGAGCTTTCGTTTTACACACACTCACACATAATAAATTGGAATAGATAGAATTATGGGCATTGGCACTGAAGTGGTAAACACCGACGCTCTTATCAAACGCAATTAATTTCGCGTTATTTGCATATGCGTCGCATATTAGCGAAATGTCAGAGTTGGAAAAGCGTGGGGCGGCCGGAACAAACTTTTGCCGTTTGCTGCGCGTTTAATTTCCAACTTCTTTGTCGGCTTCGGGCAAACAATCGAAATCGATGTCGCTTCCTCTATGAAAATTTGTATAGAGAATAGACAAATATTTCGTGCAATTATTTGAATGTATTCAATATACGATGAAAATGTCTTTTATTGGAATTTCAAAACATTATCCATTTTGGTGCATTGTTCAATGCTTCAATTGCAGTAGCTGAACATGTGTAATGTACAAATTAAAGGTTTATTTTTGATCGAATTGTAAAAGGAGCAATGAACTCGCTTTGCCAATATTTATAACCAACTGACTGTGTCTTGGGTCTTGGCGAAACCTATGCAAATCGGGTCGAAGGTCAAGAATAATTATAGGGGAAATATGTGCCCACGCCATCAGCGACTTCTTTGTGTCTGCGAACTTTCACAAATGGAAACCTTGAGTCGGGTGTAAAAATCACTTCGCTTCATCTCCTCCGGCTTCCTCGGCGTGCGACATCGAGCAAGTTGGTCGAGAGGGGCAGATGTAATGATGCTCTGCACGTTCCACGGTTTTGCTCTTGGTTTTCGCATCGGTGCCATCGGAGAAAACACAATCCCGAAATATAATTGGAAATTGAATACCAAGTGGTTTTTTTTAGATATATCAAATTTGGTATAATTAATTTCAATACAAAGTGTTTAACAATAACTGTACTTTATAATATTTAGAATGAATTAAGTCATCCTTGGCTTAAGAAATTATTTAGTTTTAATTTTTTGTAAAATCTTTTTTTTTTTTTTCAAATTATGGTTTGAAAATTTTGTATGTAAAATTTTGTCAATTCCATTGTTCTTTTAACAATTACAACATCAAACCTTTGACATTTAACATTTTACTAAAAAATATTGGTTTGTTTTAATTGCCTAATTGTCGAAACTTTTAAATTCTGTGGAAAAACAATGTATCTTTCTTTTTTAACATATCACAGAAACTTGGAATCAATTTAATTGATATTTTTATTTATCTATATTTTAACAATACTTTCACCTGACATTAAAAACCATTAATAATATTTCTCCAAAAACTTTATTACTAAAAGATAAATGTGCGTTTCGTCAAGGAAATAAGCAAAAGCAATTCATAAACAGGCTAACTAACCATTAACTTTAACGAATTTACTTTCACCAACAGGAAAATTATGTTAAAACAAACAATTTTTATTAGTTTAAATTAAAATTTTAAAAATATTACTAAAAGTTTAAATTTTAAATAAAATTCACTTTTTGCGCATCCCTTTAAGCCAAAAAATTAATATTCAACAGCGGTAAGCATCGTTTTATTATAACACAATATAAAACAAGTCTTATCCTCTCTTTATGAATAAAAAAAGCAGTAATCGTCAAAGAGCATCTGCTGTTTCGAGAGCACAAACAGCAGCAGAAGCAGCAACGCATATTAATGATTGCAATTACGATGAATTTTGAGGCTTGCTTAATTGTTATGATACCAGAGCCCTTCCGTTGCCGCCCCTGGCATCACCGCTTTTCAGACTTATTTCCCGTCGCGGTGACTCATACGAGGCGAGGGTCCCAAGAAAGATCCTTGTTCAATCAATGGCCGAGGGTAAGGGGCGCTCTTTCTGTTCCTATATTGACTGTTATATGCCGTCTGTGTATATTTTTTTCCCCACTTCTAGATTCTAGAAGATACCCGCCCCTGCGCAAGCCGAAAATTGCGTGACGATGCATCACTTTACCTAATTACCTATCCAATGCGGAACCATCTTTATGACTTCTTTAATGAAAATTGGAAACGGCAAAAATGGTGAAAATTCCGCAAATGAGCTTTTCAGAAGAATAAACGACAATGGCTTATATGGCAGCAGCAAGCCAAGCAAGCGAGGCATTCGCTTCGTTTGCAAGAATTTATGGACGCAGACGAGGAAATTCGCTTTCTTTATCATCTCCTAAAGTTTTTGCTTGCCCTCTTTACGTACGCCACATTTAGCATGCACTTTTTTAATCGCCCAGGACGTCTTCTTCCTTTTCCTTATTATATTCTTCGTAGCAAAGTTCGCGTCGGCTGTACAGTGTAAATTGCGGGGGTGCAAAGCGAAAATGTTACGTCAAGCTAAGAAACAGCAGGACAAAAGGACTGTTGTTTGTTTGTGTTTTCAGTGTGACGCTCAATGCAAAAATGTCAGTGACCCCAACATTTGAAAAGAATTCATTAGTAAAGTTTTGCCAGTCCACTCTGCACTTATCATTTATATTTATGGAAATCCCAGCTGAGCCCAGAGGATTTTAATTAAAGTGCCGACTTTGCTTGCGCAACTGCTGATACGGAAAACACCGATTTTAATGCTCTGTGTGCCAGTCGAATGTGTATAGTGTACATACTTCTTCATTATTTTAAAGCGCATAGCTTTTCATTTGGTATACTCTCTTGGTAAACATCGTACCGCACTGCGAACAGTGTACTGCGTTGGAAAGTTGCAAGTCCAATATTTATTCGATTAATTCCGCATCATTAGGTCGTTTATTAAAGTTGAAATTATATGGCCCTTTGAAAATCATTAGATCGTGGCGCGGTTGCTTTAATACAATTTCATCCCCCTTTGCTTTGCTCTGTACTTGCTCAACTCTATATACGAGACCATGCTTTGCGATGGAAGTTCAAGAGGGTTTTTGCCAAGAGGAAATGTACAGCTAGTCTGCAGATTATTGCTATGCTAAGCACAACGATCGAGTGCTTTTAGACGAAGAAAGTATATGGTTGGGATTTATGTTCTTACAGATTATAAAAGGCAGGAAATGCTAAATGTCAGTTACAGCTTTTCCTTTTTCTATATTTGTAATTTACCAAATTTATTTGTTTCTATGTTCAGAAATTAGACTGATTAGAATGCGATTAAAGCTTGCAGAACTTTTACAAATTTGTATTTTACATCACAATAAAATTTGTGATGTTTATGTTTTATGGTTGATTTGAAGATGGTTTAATTAAATCTTTTTGTATAATAAACTAAGCTTCTGAAAAATTCTTCAATTATTCTCTAAACTTCAGATTTGGCAGGTATTATAATAACTAAATTAGTTAAATTAGAGTTTATGTTGAAGCTTTAACTTGTTAAAAAGAAGGCTTTTAAATCTTATTAAAAATGAAATTTAAAGCTTATTTGTATTAACCACTTTAAAAGGTAAATGTGATTTACATTTCTAATCTATGTTAACTTAAGATGGTAATTTAAACTCAAATTTATTTGAATTCTACATAGGATAAAAGTTATTGATGTAAATATCAGAATATTTCTTTCATATTTCATATTCTATGATTTACTACTAACTTTTTAGATTTTCTTGAATTCAGTATAATTCCAGAAAATTCCTTTAAAGTCAACAAGTTTAATTGAAAAAACAAAACAAAAATATTCTGGACACCTTTGACGAATTAGTAAAAAGTATAATTTAAGTAATGTCTCAATTTTTTTCGAATTAGTTTATTCCACTAATAACATTTAGCATTTGACTTTAAGAATTCAAAAGTTATAATAATTAATATTCAATTTAAAAACAGCCGATACCAGTAGAATATTAATTATAACTTGTTTTATTATTTGTATAATATTTTTTCTTTACAATGAAGTATTATATTTAAAAATTTCTACTGTTTTTTCACACACATCAGGTGTTATATCATCTCAAATCTAAGGTGAGAAACTGCATTTTTTGCATTGAATAAAAATCGATTTTTATAAAAAAAAATATATTATTTTCATTTTACATTATTGTTTAAAGTAAAGGTAAATAAATGACAACTATATAAAATAAGAAATTTAAAAATATAAAGAACAGATTAATATTTTTTATAAGAATACCCTGAAATTACTTATATTTCTGTATTTTGGCAATTAATTGAATCTATAAGTTACAAGAGAAGCGGATAAAAATGGTTTTAAATCTGACCAAAAATCAAAGAAATTTTTGGATAAAATCCCTTACCTAACCTAATTCCAACGAAATAATTAAGAAAAAAGATACAGAAGTATGACAAAAAAAAAAAAGAAAAAAAAATCCTTGATTTGAATTTGAGTTAAGTTAATAAAAAAAAGTGGTAAATACACTAAACAAAACCAATCACTCGATCAGAAAACAATAACAAAACAAATGCATAATAAAAGCGTATAGCCAAGGTCCATCGTGGGTCCGTCTGACTGAGAAAGCAAGTCTGACATTGGCATTCTACAATACACATTTATATTGGACGTAATAGTCAATGTCAATATCAATTCAAGTGGGCACCCGATTTAATTAAATGTGACGTTCTCGTATTATTCGTATTATATTTAAGGATCGATTAAAAGCTTGAAACGCACAATCAAAACATCATTTATTTCATTGAAATATTTCCAACACCACCACCACCATCACACCGAACAAAATATAAATTAAATTAGTAGTCGTAAATTCATCAATTTCGAAACCATTTATATTTATCAGAGTACCATTTATTCTCTTTCTCTTCTTATAATTGACATTTTTAATTTCGATGGTACGAAACATTTGAAAGCTGTCGAAAAGAGCCTGGCACGATTGCAGCGATCCGAAAAGTATGTGGACATCATACAATGGCATTATCTAATCCGTATAATTCAATTCAGCAATTCAATGTAATTGCAGTTGTTAATTAGTTGCAGCTACAGGAGCAGAACACAGAGCAAGCAATAAGAACAAAAAAAAAAAGTAATGAACGAACAGTCGCTATTTGAAAGGTTTGAGCTGTATTGCCACTATACGGGTAATAATACGTTTGCAGTTGCACATTGAAAGTGCGCTTTATTGCGTAACATAGAGGCTATAAAATATGTAGCAGAAATTAAAAGCACGTTCGGAACAAAACAGCTACTGGCCATTATATTCACATACAAAAAATAATAATTAAAGAGCCGGGCGTGGCAAACTAAATAGCAATTGAATTAATCGAATTGAAAAAACAGTCACAAAAAATGGTGCGAATTGGAAAAATTAGTTTATTTTTTTTGTTGTTGCAAAAAGCACTGAAGCAAACTTCCTGATTAAAATAAAACCTTAAAAAAAAAAAATAACAATTTGTTGCGGTTTTGAATGATCTTCTTGTACAATGTTGCTGCATTTAATTAAATTATTATTATTATCAGCAAAATCGGTTTTTTAGTTTATTTTCAAATAACAACTTGAAGATGTTTTTAAATGGCAACGTAACAGTATAATTTGTTACTAACTTTTTGTACAAATTTATTGTCTACTAATTGCAATCAATTTATCTTTCAGCTTTTTTTTTGTAACTCTTGGAATGTCAATTATAAATTTGGTAAACAATTTTTAATCGTTTTTTTCGTAAAATTAATTGTTGCATAAGTTGTTTGTTACTGTTCAATTATAACTAAATTTCAGTTGATAAATGCACAGAATTAATTGCAATTTTATTGGCAAGAAATACGAAATTATCAAACACTTTTAATTGGATAATGACGGTTCATAAACAAATGCATAAGTGCTTGTTAAAAAATGTTCAATAATTTATAAAAAGCACTCATTTTTTGTAGTGTCTACTGCAAGCATAAGTTGTTTATTTAATAACAAAAGTTTCCGATGCAATAATCAAATGATTGATTTTAAAGATTGCAAATATTACGAAAAACTGATAATTTTAACTTCAAAAAAGATTCATACGTTTAGTACTACGAAATAAGCAATAAAATTGTTTAATTTAAATCGGTTCTACTTTAAAAAATACATAGAAATCACAAAATTCCTGTTTGAAAACTGTAAATGCATTTTTTTTTAATTAAAAGAAGCATTATAAACAAAATTTAATTTTTAGTTTATATTATACTTGTAAAGAAATTTGAAATTAACTGGAAAATTGTATAAACAATTTTATAGTACCATCAGCTTGTCATGAACAAAAAAACTACAAATGAAAAAAAAGATGAATTAAGTAAAAAAATATAGTCTCCGCAATTTATCAGTTACTCTGCATTAGCATAAAAACACTTCCAATATTTATCGACGAAGAGATCAAAGACCGTCGATGCCATCACCAAAGAAGTGCATCGAGAAGATTTTCATTTACGATCGCTTTCGAAATTACAAACATGCACACCATACTCGTACATTCATATTACGGGATACCCATAGAAGCTTTTTACAAGCACGCTTTATATTTCCCTTCATATTACTGTTTATTTGCACAAGCCGGAGTATTTTAATTCGTAGCAATTACTTTCGTAATCGTTACAATTTAGTTGGATAATTCCATCGCCAGTATGCTTGTGGCCTTCCACCGATATTGCGGCCTTTCAAAAGAAAGCACCAGATTATACACCAGGAAAAACGTCGAGATCATTTTTATTATTTAATATAAAACGTGACTCCATTCGATGCCTCATATAATCGAAACGTATTTTCAAGATTTCATCGGTCCCTTTTTGTAAATTGTACAAAAAAAAAACTATCCTAGAAATGATACAGTTTATAACTTTTTACTTATAATACTATTAATTTTTTTGCTAATAACTAAATGTGAAAAAAGGAAAATTGTAAAATAAAAGCAAAGCAAAGCCAGAAAATGTAAATAAAAATGCATCTTTCTCGACTCGAGAGTCTAGTGGCTTTGAACAGCCAGCAGATGAATATAAAACAAAGGGGAAATACAAATTAATTAATTAAAGACACTGTTCTGACAGATGTGTTTCTTTTGATGCAATTATAATAACTCAGGGACGAGGTGCGTATATAATTAAAATCTCTTATTTCTTTCAATAAACGCGAGTGCAAAGCAATAAATAATTAATACAGAACTCGATGTATAATTATAACTCGCAGCACAAAATTTATATGAACACAATGCAATAAATCAAAAACAAATTAAAGGTGCAAACTATGGTTTCACTTCTCGATGTTTGCGTGTTTGGATTATGTTTAAGGCTTATCCCAAGTGACTTTTGTGCATTTGCATTCGGAAAATATAACTGTTATTAAAACATGTATAATATTTTATTGTTTTTATGGGCAGTGTACGAGCTTTTTATGCTTCACCACCGAAACTAACGCAATTCGATACCAGTTTTGTTTTTTGACGCCTACTAAATTTCACATACAGGATGTCATGTTTCCTTTATATTATTAAGTTTTTTTTAATAATATAAAATTACGAAGTTTTAAATAATTTAAATAAAATTAAGGGTTTAAGTTAATTTATTGCTCTTACAATTCTCGGAAGTTGATAATTACGAAAAGAAAATAATTTAGATTACATTATAAAGGTGAAAAACCACAAAAAGAAAAAAAAAACTGTTTTTTGACAAGTAAGGAACAATATTTTCCGAAAGTAACACAAAAATTAATTTTGTAATTTGAACGCCAGGTCTTCGAAAAAACGTCAGATTAAAAAAAAAGCGAACCCAAATTTAATTAAATTAAAAAATTGTATTTAATACTATAATAAAGAATTTTATGATGGAAAATGAACTTTTCTTCATTACAAAAAGTGGAAAGATAAAATTGAAAATTTGGAAAAAACCTTTATTATTCTTGAAATTCTATGAAAAATTAATTTTAATTGTATTTTTTTTCAAGATTTTTAATCTTTCAATCTAATTAACTTTAACGGGCAATTCAAAATTTGAAAATTCCAAAATTGAACAAAATTAACAGATTTCTGTTTTTGTTATTTATTTATTTTTTTACAAAAAAAACACCCAGTATATGTAAAAAACATAAATTAATTTCACGCGTAAGTGCAAAATAATGTACTGAGAGCACATAACTAACACTCCACAATATACAAAGCCTCATCATACAACAATAATTGCAGTAGTACTACACGTGCCCTCAACATGTGCACCGAGGGGGTTGTTCATTGTGTTCCATTCTTGCACAACGGAGCTCGATAAAATGGGAAATACAACCAAAACACAGATGGACATTGATGGCGAATAAAAAAAAAGCGCCAGTTGTTAGCAATAGCTATAATAAAATATATGGTGAAGTAAAAAAAGTGAAGTAAGACCTCGACCCGAATCGCCCGCATTACCTATACTGCAACAATAATTTGCAACTTTATCCAAGTTCGCATGAACCTTATTTATCATCGAAGGTAATTACACTGGAAAATTTATACGCGATAAATGCGTGTTTATCTCGTTAAAACTATGACGCCATATCTGAGTTTTCAGAAACTTGGTAGGCGGTTTATGAAGGGGGAAAAGCAGAAAGTAGAGAAGCATTGAACTATAAAAAAGCGCCCCTAAACATTTTACCTATGTTATCTCGCGCGCTCTGCTTCTTTCATAACTTAGTAAATCACCGGAATAATTTTCACATATTTTTCTTTTCGTATTTTTATTTTCTTTTGAATGTTTCCAAGTTCGTTAAGCTGACTGCTGAACGTTTTCCTAACCGCTTGCTGGTTGCAATCACGAGGAATAATAAAGATATGAATTTTATATGGTTTTATTCGGTTTATGATCGTTAATAATATCCACAGGAATAAAAAACGAAACGATTATTGTGGCTTAATGCTATAATCTGACTTTTATTGCATTCGTTTGCACGTTTTTATTGACTTTTCATTTGCTACAAAATCAATGTTTCGGGAGTTTTGTGTTTTGTCAGCTTTTCATATTTTTTATTATTTGACGTCATAATTAAAATTTGCGCTTTATGTTTTCATTATTGATTTAAAATTAATATATTTACATCAAAACTAAAAGTTTATGAATATTTTTCAATTTCAGAAAGTTCTATAAATTGTAATCATGACGGAAATCATTATTTTACAATGAAATAGTGACTTAAATTAGCACAAAGTTATTATGTAAATTTCAGGTACACAAAAACTTTTCAAAACTAATAAATTATTTCAGTGGAATACTGGAAATCAAAAAAGGTTTTTGCACAAAGTTTCGAAATAAGCTAATAAATCATTACTATTTTGTGTAATTAATTATCCCTGGAACCTTGATGCACACAAATATTGAAACAAAAAGTGCAAACTAATTACAGTAATAATTCCACAAAAAAAACTTCAATTTTAACAAAAAACAAAATTACATGAAATGAAAACTTTGCTTGCAACATTCAACGTTGCAACATTTGTAAGGAAATTATTAAAGAACTTTATTAAAGCAGCAATATTTAATATAAAACTATAGAAATTTATGTGAGCAGCACAAAAGCAAAATTCAAGGAAGTAATGAAAACGTGCCCAGATAAAACCAAAATACATTAAACAAAATCAGCGGTTGTTTAAGCGAATTTAGAAACCCAAGTAGTTCCATGTTCCTCTACAAGCAAACAACGTGCCTATTTTACACGGAACTGAAGATATCACATTACAAATTTATATAACGTCAGCTGAAATTGACGCCATTCTAAAGAGCACAAATTACCCCTTAACCATGATGCGCAAAGGAAAAAAAATCCAAGAGCTGAAAAACTATTTAGGTCATCTCTTACTTAGAAATCAATCATCTGATGTCTTGAACTCTTTAAGAAAAAAGCACCAAGCACCACTTTTTTTAAATATAGAATATAAAAAGCTTGAAAATCCAATTGTAAACGGCCCATTTAAATTTTAATTGAATAGCTGACGCAATAAAATGGTTCATGTTAACTTTCAACAGAGATAGATAAATACTGAAAAAAAAAACTTTATAGAAAACCGAATACGAAATACGTACATATGGGTGGTATACATAAATCAAACTAATTGATTTATATTATTAGCCATCCCATTAATCACAGATAATTGCATAATTAACAATAATCGTATCGGCTTTTTTGTAGTTTTCAGATTGTGGCGCCAAAGTTTAGCTCCAGTTGTTAGCAGCTAATACATTTGTCAGTAGTGTTGCAAAAGTTTATTGCGTGATGGACATAAAAGGCTTTCAATACTGCAAAGTTGTCTAGTGAAATGTCAGAAGCAGTTGAAATCCCCGAGGCGAAAAAAGTTAAAAGAATGTCAGCCTGATTTAATATGCCAAAGAAACGAATAAAAAGTTTAAAAGAGATTGAAAGCCGTTTATAAAAGCATGGTATTGTATGTTAAAATTTTGCAATTATGTATAACGAGTGTTTTAAGTGGAATTTTAAGAAATTTACTCTTATCTGTGAATAAATATTAGCAAATGCGTTGCCGGTACTCTGTAAATACATACAGGGCATTGCAATTCTTATCAA
>JASKGO010002458.1:0-12472 GCA_030556065.1 Holobus sp. GC000080
AACCCCCACTTTTTTTCACTTTTTAGAGACAATTCTGAGTTCAAAAATATGAGTTTCGTTAATTTTTAATTTTTGAAGTACTCAAAAATTCAATTTTTAAATTTCATCCTAGGTGGCCATGAATGGGTTTTAATTGTTCCCAGCCGCCCTAGACTATGTGTAAAAATGACAGCATGCCTCTATTGCCAATTTGAAGTGAGTTATTAATGAAAATGTAGTGACAAAATTGTTTTTGTTTTAAAAGTCAATTTTTTCAAATGGCACCACTATGGGCCACCTGGACTTTTTTGTAGTACTTTTTTCAACGAGTCGATTGATACCCTATTTGTCATATTTATTAAATATTATTAGTCAATGTTAGTATACTAAAATTACATTTGGATACATTACTCTCTGTACTAAAAACTCTTCATATAGCACAATTTCAACCATGGAACTGCACATTGAATTGAAAAATCTCTACCTAGTAATTAAATTTAGATAGTATGAGAGAGAAAGAGTCTTTGGGTCATCTAATTAGTCACAAGAAGACGAATAAATGTCAACCTTTTGCTTGTGCCTGAATTTGGTTTGTTCTGGTTTTGTTAGTCCCCATAAAACAGAACCTTGCTGATAAGAACAAATGTTATTGTCCTGATCCCAGAACCGTTTTCCAGGATGTTTATAAATTATGCTTGTTTATTCTGCATATACATTCAACTCCCACAGGTTTAATTACACCGAAGTAAATGGAAGGGACATGTAGGACAAAACAAAGCTTTCTCTTTAACATTAATTACATTTATTACGTTCTGCGTATGGAGGCAAATGTTAACCACCTATTCAACTATTCGTTCAAAAACTAGCACTTACCATTAGGGGGCATAACTGAGAGCGACTATTGAATTATATCTTACTTCGCATTAGACATATTCTTACATTACTACTCCACTGTTTTCCTTTTTCATGAAGTTTTATGAAGCTTAACCATTTTATGAACTCTCTGTAATCGAAATAAACCTCTGTAGATGGCATTTCAGATCATTTTAGTAAGAATAGGTCAAGCTCATTTAAGAAAAATAATTAACATGGTCGTTAAAAAACAGCTTACTTATGCAAAAATCTGAGTATGTGTTAATCAATAAACTAAATTTAAGAGGTACAAATCGAAATATTTTATTATTATCTTGATACCAGATAGGTTTTAGAACAGCCCTTGATGTCATAAACTAGAAGAAATATATAAGAATAGTCTGGATGTTCAAAAGCGGAATTTATTGCATAACACAAAAACTTTATAAAAACAAACTGAGTTCAAAATGAATTGTATGAAGTTACAAGTACTTGGAATCATCGTCTTTCCCAGAAATCCAATCCTCAATTTCTTGAATTCTGAAAATAATTAATTAAAATTATTAGGTTTAGTTTAAATAATATACAAGATGTCTAGCGAATAATGGATAATTTTGTCAATAAAAAATTATCACCGTTAAATGCCAAATATTGTAGATGCACAATAACTGAAAGAGACTTGAGTCCGACCACCTCAAAATAAACATTTTGTTTATTCTCAAGTACAGTCTAGTTGCAAACTATTGCCACCGTGCATCGCAAACCTTCTTCCCTGGCCAAATTTACCAAATCTCAAACAATATAAAACACAAGGTGTTCTTTCTAAAGTAGAACATAGAAATGTGTTGCCAAAGCTATTTCAATAATTCTGATTTACACGCTTTATCGCAGACTAATTAGATTTTCATTTCTATGAAATTGGAATATTAACCTATGCAACTATAACATCAAATCACTATATTCCCTACAGAAAGTACACGTTTGTATCAAAACGTGAGACTAGAATATTGTAAATAAACTGATAGATTTAAAATTAACTAAACAAAAAGAAAACCTACGTTCTTGGTACTTTGGTCATATTGACACATCCGGTTTCAGTGATGTAGACATCATCTTCAATCCTGACACCTCCGAAGCCGCGGAAACGTTTCAGTTGATCGTTTACAATAAATTTCGATAAAACTGGATCGTTCAGAGCTTCGTCCAGAAGCTGCAAAACAAATTTAATTAATTTATAAACTTTTTTTGGGCGCAAAACAAATTACAGGATCTATGAAGTAGCATCCAGGTTCGATGGTCAAGCACATTCCAGGTTGCAAAATTCGCGTAGTCCTCAGTCTGTTAGCCGATCGTTCAAGAGGACGGCTTGGTTGGTCAGGTAAATAGCCTCCGACGTCATGGACATCAAGTCCAATCAAATGCCCTAATCCGTGTGGCTGGAAAATTGATGCCAGACCAGCTTTCTCCATTTCGTCCACGTTGCCGCGCAAAATTTCAGCGGCGATCAATCCTTCTAGGATTTTTCGATGAGCCAAATAGTGCATATCCAACCAACTGACCCCCGGCTTGGATGCCCTGAATACAGCCATATTGGCCTCATAAACAATGTTGTAAATGGTCTTTTGGTCTTCGGAAAACTTGCCGTTCTCTGGGAATGTGCAAGTTATATCAGCGGCATAGCCATAGTAATTAGCACCCATATCGAAAAGGCTAAAAAAATCATCATCGGAGTTTAAAAAATTAACATTCTAATTTGGATAGCGGTACCAAATATCTCCCTTTTTAATAGGTCGATCATTGGGTGCTCCAGCATGTCCATAATGCAAGATGGCTCCATTCGATCCGGATCCGCAGATGCAAGTATAAGATACAAAACGGCATCCTCCCACGCTATAACAATGGTGCAGGAATGCAGATTCCGCTTGGAACTCGGTCGTTCCCGCTTTTGCCAGCCGCATGACTTTCCGGTGAGCGGTCGAAGACACCTCCGTTACATATTTCATTACGTCGAGCTCATACTTGGTCTTAACAACGCGCCTGCAAATTAAACATTTTGAACTTGGTATGCGTATACAAATTCGTAAAGCCTTACAAATCAGCAATGTTTCCAAACAGAATTTCGTTGTCCACTTTAAACCTGCAAACAAACGATTAACCATAGGATTTTGTTTTGGGTGACTCATCATTACTTTGCGATGCCGGGGAATTCCGCTTCTTTCGCCGTTAATCCGCTGTCTGTGTTGACTCCTTTCTAGAATATTTTATTTGAAAACATGCACACATTCTTTTTACCAATCTTACCAATGTTAGCAACAACGAAGGGGACAATTTCGTCAACACCGATGCAATCTACGACAGACAATTCGATAATTTCGTTCAAGCATATTTTAATTATTAATTTGGTCATTACGTCTTCCACATAATAAGTTTCATCTACTTTATACTTGTTTTTGAAATCTTGCAAGGTCAACAGGGGGCCCATCCATACGGCATACGAGTCCGGTAGTTTGGGTACGAAGAGAATGGATTTACCAGAAGAAACGTCGACAGCCCCAAAACATCCGGGCTCCAGCACTCCGAAAGCCCACATAAAATAGGATTCCTATTAATAAACCAATAAACAAATATTAATAGCATAATAATATTTGCCCAAATTAATTATCACCAGCTATTTTTAGAGAAACAACTGTTTACAAATTTTAATTATTATTATTTATTTTGAGGGAAAATATTCCGCTTGAATGGAACATTCGTTACAGTTCCAAATGAAAAAAAATACTATAACATCAATTATAACAATTAGGATGTATTATTTACAAATAATTAAAGTTTTAAATATATCTTTTTATAAAACGCGAGATCGATAAATTTTTGATTTATTTCGTTAAATCATTCTAGTCAGTAATTTTCCTAAACTATTAATACTGAAAACAATTCACATTAACTTTCTTATATTTTGGTCCGGCAGATCAATGACCCCGAAATTATGATGCAATAATCGTAATTTTGAAGTCACTTACACTTATTATTATTATTATTATACATTAAGCGACAATTTTTTTCCGAAGTGAGCCAAAACTGGCAACGGGAAGGAAAATCGCAATACTTGACAAAAGTTATCTAACACCTGAACGTGTATTTGCGTCGTCGTACAACGAGCCTAATTATTTATTTTAATGTTATTGTTACGGTTTGTTTACTATCAACATCGACCCAGCTAATGGATACGTAAGCACGGGCCATTTATCGAATATGTTACCGGACGCTTCCAGTGTCGGTTATAAATTTTTACTGGTGAAAATGATATTTGTATTGAGTATTGACTACACAGTGGACACGCAGTAAGAAATATAAAGTTTATTTTTTTGCAAAAATTGCAGTCGTCGAAAAATTGATTACGCGTTTCACAATTTGATTATTTCGCAAAATTCCAAACGTTTCTGTTGTTGATCAAATTTGCAACACAATGACTAAGTGACAGTTACAGCAATAATATTTAAAATGTATAAAGTCTTAGTCATCTCTGTTAATTGATGTTTGATAAAATACTAAAATACTAAAAATCCCAAATCATTTTTATAATGCAAATTTCGACTGATTTATATTTTATTGAATGCATCCACCATAAATTATCTTTTTGAAAAGTCTAAAATCACTCTGTATATACATACACGAACTAATCAAAATTTAATGGACAATATTGATTTGCTTTCAAGAGGACCCCTGAAAAAATAGAATTAAAGCGATAGAAATAAAAATTCCGATAGCACTCACTTCCGCATCGAGCCACAATGTCGGCGACTGCTTATGTAAAAGCGACACGTGCACAAAAAAACTGCACCAATAAATGTGGCAAATGATATGCGGAGAGCTTGCAAACTGGCGCAAAATTTTATCGCCAGCTTGCAAAAATTTTCAAAACGGGAGCACGAGTGAACCGGAGACAAGCAAAAAAAAAAACAACGATGTACGATAATTAGATCTTTGTACGTAAGTTTGGTGTCAATGTCGAGTACAGCAAATTTAGACCGCTACGGATTCACTCGCACTGCTTGCTGTTGCTAGTAAGAAAAAAACTCGCATCATTTGAATAAATAGAGCTATTGTTTATAAATAAAGTGCAGCGTAAATATTTGAATAGTAAAATTGTGCGTATTAAATTTATATAAAGCATATAATCGATGTAATAATTTTCCATTAAGAACCATTCAAAATTCCTTGATAATTAATGATTTTTAATTAAGAAAAACAATAAAAATGGGGCAATTGATTTTTTTTTAAATTAATTTCTTATTAATCCGGTTTCATCGGAAGTGGTATCATATAATTTAATTTTCTGAAATGAAACAAAATGTATAGTATAACATTTTTAGAATTCTAAGAAAATTGTTACAAGAATAGAATAGATTATTAGTGGCCTGTTAATAATTTTATCGCCGCTACCAAGTCACTTATTAGTGACAATTCTTATGTTATGATATTTATATTAACAAAAAAAATTAATTTTCGAGTACTGTAATATAAGAGAAATAAAGTTGAATGACTTTTTGGCGAATGTTATTTCATCTGTTAATCATATGCCGGAAAAAAAACTGAGGTCAACTGGACATTTAAAAAAATGTAGGTGTAAGTTCGCGAAACTTTCTAGTCTGCTGCGTTAAAATAATGTTTTCTTTGAGGAAAACGCAAATGCCCTACTTTAAGGATTAAACAAATATTTCCCGAACCGGTGGTGACATTTATTTATTTTTGATTTCTACATAATAAAAATACAACATAATGCGAATTCAGTATTAATTTTTCCAAAAGCACAGTCTGGAAAAACTAGGACAAAAAATAAACCATGACGATTGGGACGAGAAAGTGAGAGCAGCCGCTATACAAAACAACAGTAAACCGAATGAGATCAATCGCCTGTCGGGAAAACTAAAAACATGTAACAGCGAATACGTCACTGTGATTTATTCATTGTGAAGCCGCCGCAACAAGAACAAAAGCCGCTGTCAAAATCCCATTTTGGAACGCGCGCCATAAGCAATATCCGCGAGCTATTATTAAACATTTAGATATTTCGAAAATCTAACTAAAGTGTCAGCACGCCGAAGGTTTCTTCTTCAATATCATAGAAAAGTAGCGTTTTATTCATTCGGATGCCTTATGTCGATATTTATTGAAGCCGAACGAAGAGCGAATGAATATTGTGGGTTATTTTTTAATTTTCAAATTCCGAAACTCTGTACACGAACAAATGAAACTGACCAACAACAGTCTTTAAACTAGTTAAACACAATGAAATTAATTCCTTAAAATTTCCATTTTTACTTAATGTTAAATTTAATATAAGTGTTCTTGCCTTTCTTTCAACCAATAAGAAAATCAGCTGATGCATGATCTGCTGTATTTAGTTTTGCAGGACTTTATGCGTTGTTAAAACAATATTTAGTTGTTATACATCATTGTCAGCATTTATCATTTTTTCTTTTAACGATTTTGTTGAAGGAATAATACATCTTCTGTTATTTTTCTCATAAATTGAACACATTACCATAATCTGTTACTGGAATAACAGTCCCCTTAAAATAGCCTCATTCCAAAGTATAGGGATCAACATTGCTGATAACACTGATTTTCAAACGATTAATACTTCATTATTTTCCTTACTGATATATTCACTCAAAAATGCAATCAAAAAGGAAAAAAGGAAAATTTTGATGAACAATTTCAAAACTCATAAAGGAAGCGCAATCTACAATCATAGGATTATATGAATTTTGAATCTAAACATAATGGATACCTTTTGCATTAATCCAATATTTCATTTATACCAACTTAGTTGAAGTTGTGTTCTTTGTTCTGCAGATTGTTTATCTGTTTTTTTTATGAGAAATATTTTATGACACAAGGCTAACAATTTGATAGCGATTTTCTGTAAATGGTTTACCAGGTTTACCTTAACAAAATATACTATTTTACCACTATTATTTAAAGTAATTGGTTATTTATTTAAACGTCTTCAGGTATTACAAAAAAGCTATTCTAATACATCTGTAGCTTACAATACGATATTTTTGTAACATAGATTTCCTTCTCAGTGAGACATTTTTCAGAACAGCAAGATTCGATGCAGAGGAAATCAGCATAACTTATATAATCTACTTAAGAATAACTGCCCAGGATATATCGCCATCTAAAACGCTTAATTCACTTTTTTGCCATTCTTATTTTCTGAATATACTGGCGTTTTAGAAGAGGCCCTAAAGCTACAGAACATTACAAATACAGTGAAAAATGATTAATTTAACCTTAACTTAAATTGGTGATGCTCTACTCTGATCTGGGGTACATTGAGAGCCAGAGGAGCAATCTGAAAAACAACGGATTACTCAGAACGTGTGCGAAGATCCAACAAAACACGAAACATGATCGCGAAAAATCCATCGGCATCCGCGCATTCGAAGATGGCCTGAATGCATCCGGCTTCGTTGAATTCGTTCCAGCGCAAATGACGGGCTCCATGGACCACGCGGACTTGATCGACCTCGCTGAGGGTGGCAAAATTTGCTTCGAGTTCAGCGATGACAGCATGAGCGGTTTCCACCTCGAGGACCCTGCGTTGGATGAAAATGCGCAAATGTGACTTAATGTCCTCCAACTTGGCTTCAGCAGATTCAGGGATCTCGCTGCCACGAGTATCAGAGCCTCGCAAACGCGTCCTTGACGATCCTGCAGGACGTGTTACACGACGTGCAGTATTTGGGCGCGGCTGCAAAGGTTCGGGATGACGTTCCACGAAACGGTCTACAGGTTCTTCCATGCCTGTGGGAGCATCGCCTGTTGCACCTAAGAGTCATGAGAAACATTGATTTCAATTTTTCTGCAAATGCCAAGATGGACGTCCGAATGCACGTTCCTATACGGTTCTACAATGTGGTGAGTGTGCCGTACTTACCGCTGAGATCGAAGTACATATCCTCTTCAGGAACGTCTTCAGGTTGCTGATTTTCACCGTTGTTGTCACCTGGATCCATTTTCTTGAGATTTTCCAAAAAAATCTAGATTTTTATGGCGCTTGCACAAAACTGTTACAGAAGATTCGATTGGAATGTTCTAGATGAACTGTTCGTTGCAAGAGGTACTCACAATATGGCCGAATAACGACTTCCGGCACGATCGTGTAGGATCGTAACGCTCGGTCCACGATCGGCACGCTCGATTTTCACTTTGCGCATCCACTAGCGCTCTATATGAACACCATTGGCGCGAAATTTAAATTACTTAAATACGACATTCAAAATTACTGTACTTTTTAATTTAATAACTCCAATAAATATTTTTGCAGTAATAACGTTTACCAAAACACTAGGTACGCTAAACCAAATTAAAAGTAGTTGCCTGAATTAGGGAAAAGAAGAATCAATTCATTATTTTTAGGTTATTTTCAGGAAAGTATTAATTGTTACCCCCTTTGATACATTTCAGTTTCGGGTCAGATTATAGAATTCGATAATTTACAATTCAAAATAATTCATCAAATTCAGGTTATCAAGTGTCTGATCTCAAGTCTTTGGTCTTAGATCTTAGGTCTCAAGCCTCAGGCCTTTGGTCTCAGATCTCAGGTCACAGGTCTCAAGTCTCTTGTGTTATAATATAATTTAGGTAAGATAAGATATTAATATTTGTTTATTTATTTATTGCTGGATTATCGCCCAAGGGGTTTCTGCCTGATACTATTACTTTTGCAAATCTTGACTGCATAGGCTCAATCACTCAAATTTCAGACAGTAAGGAAAACCGAATTGAAAGCCTGGCTTTAAAATATAGGCCAACTGGATGCTTATAATCTCCATTTCACCAAAGATAGACAAAGAATTGCTCCTAAGCAATACATTCTCTGTTTCGTCTGCTACGCTGATCCGACAGCATATGTGAATCTATTGATGATGGCAAACCAGTCCCTTTACAAATAACTTGATTTATTGTGGAGAGAAATGCGAGTTATGCTGATTGACACATCCTTCAAGCACCCTTCGCGCGCATCAAGCCACGCATCAAATTTTTCATTAGCATGTCATGGTTTCCAATCAGGACGTCCCATCAAAATTGCTCTTTAGAATCTAGTGGACTCTAGACTTGAGTATCTAGCTAGACCATCAAGCGCGTTTGTTCAGCCGCTTGACCCATTCCAACCCTATCAATCTCGATTAAAACACCCTTGCTTTACCTGCTGTTTTGAGTAAGTGGCTTGATAGTGTAGGGCCTACTTCAATTTTTACCGTTGCTAGGCGAAGATTTACTATTCGTGATTGGGAAATTTTACATATCAATCAGCTTAATTTGTAAAGGTCTAACTCTCAGATATTTTATCGGTTATCCCAGACAAACAAACAAGTTGCATATGAATCGCTCCATTAGAAGAGGTTGAATAAATTTAAATTTGTCAACCAATTTTTGTAAATAGCAATAAATAAAAATACAATTTTAAGTGACAAATTTAAAATGCATTTAAAATTTTCCAAAAGTCACAATTTTCCTATTTACCAATATGTTATATAATTCGTAAAATAAGCATTTCACCCCGTCAATTATTTAAAGTTTAAAAAGTATAACATCCATTTGGGATTATGAATTATCCAAATTAAAATCTAAAATTGCTACGACGCAAAAAACGATTCTACGACGTTAAATATTTACTGATATTGACGTTTATATACACACACACACACTTACAAAATAAAAACAAATATAATTTGGCTAAATAAAATTTGCTGACCTGACGGAACACGTTGTACGTAGTATCGGTATCGTAGAAGGGTACTTCGTCGCCTCCTTGAAGGACCACGATGGCTTTCTTTACGTCCTTGTTTCGTAGACGTTCCACCAAACGCTTCCTGTTCTCGGCAAAAAGCTCCAGAGGCACTTGCAATGTGCCTTCGCCCATGCCCAATCTTCCGCTGAAACAATTACAGAAAAACCATTAAATCAGACTGCGCGTCGCGCTTTTGTAAAAGGAACATGAACATATTTACAAAATGAACTGCAAGTAACAGCAGATATAAAAAATGATCTTAAATTATCAATTCGCGTAATAATTCGCTCTTCGCGAAATACCTCGCCAAAGAAAAGGACTTCCTGCATAATCCCTCGCCCTCTAATCAACATCTGTAATTAGAATGCAGAGTTCAACCGCTAAAGAAAGAATTCCTTTTTTTATAATAGTTCAAAGAACGAATTTTGTTCGTTTCACCTTCGAGTTGGATATTTTACTGGCATCAATGTTTTTTTTTTCTACATTTCAGAAAAGCGCCAAACAATTTTCTCAATGTTCGCAAAATTTGCGTCGCGTCTTAACTTATGAAACGTAGTATTAATTAATGTTGATTGTTTCAATAAAACGTCGGATCAGCATAACGCAATAACCGAGGTTTATTTATTTACACATTCGTCAGACGATGTAATCTTTGCATATATAATAAATGAATACAAAACTTGTATGTATTTATATTTATAACATAGCATTCGAGAACTTATCGATATATAATTATACGTTCAGTTTCTCGATAATAATAAAGTCCTTAATTTGCTAGAGTCATTTTGCGGACTGATTATGTAAGTGCTAATGTATTTTTACTGTTACCATGTACCTTATTTTCAATTAATTGGACCATTTTCAATCCATTGCATTGCTTTACAAAACGAGATGGCGGTCGAAATTTTCAGTGCGCGTCTTGAATGGTCTTGACGGCATTCGATCAGTGCTCATTTACTCATTTACGTGACCGATGGTCAATGGATTTGCGGATTTTCCGATTATGGCCATTTCGTTTCGTTTCAGCTTTTAATTAAGTAGGTGCTGACAAGAATTTTCTTTATCGAATTCCTTAGTACCCACTTAATGGATTCGTAAAGCAGCATTGAATTTCATGTCTATGCAAGCACGTAATACACGCCTGATAATAACTGTTATGCAATTGATTTGTTTTATTTGCTTTTTAAATTAAGGCATTTGTTATTCGTTATACAAGTCAAGCCAACAATGGATAATTTATACAGTGCGGATATTTTATCACTGAACATACACCCCATGTATATTTTCTATGTCCAGTTCTAAAATCGCCGCGTCAAGCATTGAAAAAACTTACTTTGTACTCACTGTATGCTGGTTACTACGGTAATGCTTTAGAAAGTCAACAAACCAGAGAAACAAAATGTTCACATGAGATTTCTGGTAACTTAGTGATTTTTTTTGTTTGTTTTAAAGCTTTTCGGCTGTCTTATTCATATTTCTAAAAAAAGGATCCTTGAATTTGATATATGAAGTTGACATTTTATCTCTCGATTCTTAATACAGAATTCACGCTTTTCTAAATTTAACCAGGAAATATAAAACTGTGTGAAAATTTGTAGTTAGATTTCGTGTGGGCCGTTACTGCTGTCACATTTGTTGTTTCAGAGTTTTGTGCACCCGTTAAAAAATGTAAATAAACATTACCGGTAAATTTATTAGGTGTAATATATATTTTGCCAAGGATGCCGTGCTTTAAAATGCTTCGTTGTGATTTTGTTGGTTTGCGTTTATCAACAATTTACATAATACAGAATTGCAAAACTTTTTAGTTCCAGTATACTGTATTGTATAGCAATTTAATGGGCTTTTAGAAATTTACGCTAGTTTAGAAGAAAAATAACAATTAATAAAATCATCTGCATTAAATTTTAAAAATAGGAGGCCGAAGCGATGTGCAGGATCGTTATTCTTCATGTTGGCCAAATTCGAAATTAAAAGAAATCATGTTTTTTTTGTTTATTCATTTAGCGACCTTTGTTTTCTCGTAATTTTTCGCAAATGCCCTAGGCAAGTTATCCAGTAAACAATTTGTGAAGTGTATTTGCATTTATTAAGGGGTGTAATTAATGGTACTATCATCGACGACGCAACGTTAGGGTATAGTCCGCGACCGGACTATAAGCAGAGCGCGTCGCGTAAAGTCGAGACCGAGTGCTGGCGAGTCTAACGTTAGCGCGTAACGTACTTGTCGGCTTGACTTGCACCCCGCGTCCTACTCGTTAAAACTACTAGTAAAATTACTACAAATTAATTAAATAGTTAAAATTTTGTTATATATATTATTAATGGATTAATAATAATAAACAACTTCTAGATAAATAAAATGGAGGTTCTTTTAAAAAAACACAAAAATTAGTAGAATTTAATTTGAAATTCATTTCTGTTTACAAATCTTAAATTAAAGCATTTTTAAAACAGTGCCTAATTGAATATGAGCAAGGACACGCAAAGAAAAGTTTTTTTTTTCTTCTAAATCTGCTGTGACGACATTCTGAATTGATTTTTAAATTGATCCAAAGAATATATCACCATTCATGAATGGAATGCCATACTGTTTGATAAAAATGACATACAAAACGCTGAGTCTGTACATTTAATTAACAGGTTTTAAATTTTAACCTGTTTCTTATACAGGGTCTCCCAAGTTGAGTGGCCTATTAAATTATTATGGAAACTAGTTTTGTCGTTGTGAATAACGAACAAATCATTAAGTGTGCAACAAGAGATATTTATTTTATTTAAGCGAGACGGTTGGTACTGTGGTGCGTAAGGACGAAGAAGGTTGAAGACCAGGAG
>JASKGO010002464.1:0-14139 GCA_030556065.1 Holobus sp. GC000080
AGTTTTTAACCGTTTAACTCTTTATGCCTTTACCAAAAACAATCAGCGGAAGTAGGTTCTTGGAATATTCAAATAAGACTCCATATAAAATAAGTAAAAAAAGGCTGCGCATTTTTTACACTTTAAAGTTTAAACTAATATTTTAGGTAATAAGCAATTGAAAGTATATGCAAGTGAAAACTTATTTTTACCTGTGTGTAGATGTCAACGGCCTTATAGGGATTAACGGCTACTAAAATAGATCCTGTGTAGGTCTGGACAATTAAATTAAGGAAAATCCAGATGCGTAAAAGCGAACAACGCTATTGGAAATTAATTTATGTGCTCCATAAACAAGATAACAGCCACAAGAAATGTTTAGAAATCTACTGCTTAATTTACATAATACTTTCTGTGATATTTAATATTTCATTGGAATTTATTGGAATTCCCCATTGAGTGATTCATTCTATTTGTGTCTAATTGTTACTCAATTAAGAATATTTAGTTAAGCTTTAAAAAAAAAATTTCATAAAAACCTATAAAATATTACTCAAATATTAGCCATTAAGAGGGAAAAAAATAGGACAGGGCATATTTAGGGGTGGTTAACTGCCCCACCTTTTTTTGCAGGAAACTCATAACTATGTCAATTGGTTCCCTAAGGAACGCACAAGGTGGGGAATAATATGTCATCGCGAATACATTTGCAAATGCTGCTTTTTAAGTGGTGCTTTGCATAGATAAACGCGATGCTTTTCTGCTGCTGCTGTTGCTAACTCTCCACCCCCGTCACTCTTTTTTTTTCTGCTTTAATACACCCCTATAATGCAACACTAAAAACCCTCTTCAGGGTTCTTACTGTGTTCCAACAACTAACATGATGTTGGTTATAATGTTATAAATATAAAAAGAAGAAGAACATAATTTCCTGTGTAGAAATTTGTAACTTCCTTTAATTTGTCAAGATATGCTCAGGATGCTATTGATGAAATTAATTATTTAATGAATTGGATGATTAAAAAGGATACGTAAATTCGATTATTCTTGTATCGGATCTTGAGGTTTTGATTGATTACTTCCTCGTTCAAGGCGGTCAGTCTAGTCATGTCTTGGACCCCATTTTCCGGCAGGACTCCTGTAAACAAAACAATTATTGCTTATTTTATTTTAATATATTTTTTTAAATTATGATATTTTTAATTTATTAATTTAAACATTTTCCAACCCTTGTTTTTTAATTCTGAGATAGAACTAATTTTTTTTTGATAAATTTTTAATAAAATTCAAAGGCAAAGCAGTTTACTTTCTAATTAGTTATGCAATTGTGTAATTTGTTATATATTATTTATAATAAGCAAAGAAATCGTGGAAAATTGAAATTTCCATTTGAAATTGTAACTTTTAGCAAAACAAAGGAAATATTGCAAAACACAAGCTATAAAATATGAATTACTGCATTAAAAGCAACTCTTAACTTCACTGCACAAGAAAACATTTCTCTTTTTACAATTTATTGACATTTTAAATAATGAAATAAAATAAAAATAATAATAATAATAATTATCTTTTCATTTTGGCGGAAAGACCTATAAGGTCGATAGCCTAATAAATAATAAATAAATTAAATAATAAAAATAAGATCTTTCAGTTTTACCTTTCCTTGTGAATAATAAAACAAAAGGCCTTATGATACCCAGTACCATTTAAATATATATAATAAAAATAAAACAAAAGCCAAGGAAATTTTTCTAGTGTTTTTTTTTTAATTTTAAATTAGAATTATTTTATTTTATTTATCTAGTTAATTTTTGCATTTTTTTTTATTATTATTTCTGAGGCAGAATTAGTAGTGGTATTGTTTTTGTAATTATAAATTATAAAAATACTTTTTAAAAAGTATAAAGTTATAAACAGTTTAATTTCTAATTAGTTATAGTGAATTTTATAGTGTTTATAAACAAAAGAAATACGAGTATTAATAAATTAAATAAATTACCATTTGAAACCTTTAAATCTTGGCAAAACAAGGAAATATTCCGAAATACAAACATAATATCTCCATTAATGCATAAAAAACTCTTCTAAACAAACAATAAACAAGTTAACATTTCTCTTTATAATTTAATTAATGAATAAAATATAAAAATCAGCATTTTTAAATAAAAAATATTTTAAGCTCTTTAGTTTTACTTTTCTGTGTGAAAAATGAAAACAAAGCAAAAGTGACTTTTTTCCCCAGTAAGAGAAACACAGAGAAATAAAAAAGCTACAGAGTTTTTAATTAGCATTTTGTGCGTTAAAAAGCACCTCAATAATAATAAAACAAAGAAACCTTTGCGTGCATCAATTAAAGAGTGTGCGAGTGGTGCTGATGGCATTCTTTCTTGCAGGAATTTAAAAGGTCTACTTTTACACGGACTGCTATAAACTGCTATGAAGTTGTGACGAAAGAGCGTTAAATGCATGAGTCACACCGGAGGAATTTCGATCTTTATTAATCATTCACTTTATGGATCTCCCTCCTTATAGCTCTTTTGGAACCTCTTCGCTCTTCCTTACTTAATGGCGGCACACAAATTTACTAGGAATGTTATGGAAATCAATTCAATAAAAAAACACTCAAATTAATCAATCAATTATTTGAATCTCTGCTATGACTCATTAAAAATGCATTAACAATAAAAATATAACAAACATTTGAAAGTTTAGATGTTTTTGGTTTTTGAAAATTTAAAAGTGAATTGTTAACTTTCAACTTGCAAGTTGCAACAAGACAAGAGGTCTTTTGATTTCTTATACAATGAACGGTCGTGCAATGAAAGGAAAAGCCATTTGATCATTAAGGACAGGTGCACAATAAACAAGATTCCTGCGGTCCCCTGTGTCCTTTGTACCTTTGTACCATGTAACGTTTAAATGGTTTTTAACATCATCTTTAATCGTCTGCACTTATTTCAGCAGCTTGTAGATTATATTATACTGTGTAATTGCAAAATTAAGAACATAAATATAAAAACAAACAGCGGAAACGGATGTATATAGAAAGATTATAAGTTGCCCTTTCGCAAACCAGAAGATAAAATTGCAATTGGCAAATAAATAACGAGCCATGAGGGCTTTAGGAGAAGAGCAGGTGGTACTCAATGGTCCTTTTCCAAAAAGCACCATATGCAAAACACCTGTTCACACCCTTAAGCATCCAGGGGGTGTGCAATGTAACCTAATCTCCTAGATCCTTAGAATTTTGAAAATGCACAAGCAGCAAAACAGATGCAGGTACTCAATGGAACATTTTGCATTGTTTGCAAAAAACAAATGCTTCTTTTACTTTTATTCTAGAAAAAAACACGAACGAAAAACAGATAAAGGGATATTCGATACGAATAAAAAAAAAACAGTGAACTTTTAAATTTTAAATTAAAAACGCGCGAAATTCATTGTAAAGTTGTTGTTTTCCGTGGAGATTGCAAATCGAGACAAGTTGCAAGTGCATTTCCCCCTCATCGGCAATTTTAATATCGGGGTAAGTTTTAACACAATCGATAATTCGAGTACTCACCCACTGTGGAAAAGTCCAATTGCACCATCTCGAAATTTCCAACGCGCCAATTTCTTCGATCACTTTTCCTGCAAACTACGCACTAATAAAAATTTAGCTTTTGTTTCACTGGCGATGAATTTATTCGCCACTCATTCATTGCTTTTTTTGCACTGTGTGTGATTGTTGGGTTAGGGGCTGGGGCTAATAAGGGAAATCGCACGCGCACACCGGCGTTGAGTAAGCGCACAGGGTTACGCACCGTCCACACCCTACTGCGGTCTCTGCTAAACTGATTTCTTCGGTAACTTCGGTTATTCCTGCTGTTCATCTGCTGTTTGTGTGGTGGTGGTGGATTTAAAGGGTGCACACTCCCACCTTCCTGCTGAATCACTGCTACCAATAGTAGCGCGCAAAATACGGCCAATGGGCCAATGGCACCTTTGTTTCGAAGACAAACGAAGTGATATCGATTTCTAACGCTGCGTTTAGTGACAAATGAAAATCACTAAATGGTTCCTAGATTTATTTACTAGTGTAAACTTGTTTGTTCTTTAACCGCCAACAGTGAAATAAAATCCATTAATTTGTTATTTTAATAACTTTGTATTGATTAAATAGTTGTTTATTATAGTAGTCTTAACTACTGTTGTGTGGAACATAAATTTATGCATCGTATTTGTGGATTTTTTTATAAGAAAAGCTAAAATTTATGCTTTGTGAGGTTAGATTGTTTTTGTGTTATGCTCAATTTTAATTTGTATGCTGATCATGGCTAGTAATTTAAACTCACTGACGAAAACCCGTTCTGGGAGAGTAGCAGTAGCAGCCACTGTTACAAAAAATCTAAATACTAGACAAGTTGCTGAAAAAAATCAAGAAAAAATTTCCAAGGATGTTGTGGAAAGTTCCTCTGAAAGTAAAGAAAACGTTGACAAAAATTCTCGAAGAGTTTTGAGGTGTAGGAAAAATAGTAATGTTCCACTGAATAAAGAAAATACCAAGGATGTTAAAAATAAAATGGCTGATGAAGAAAACAAAAGGAAATCTTTGCGATTATCATCAAACAAATGTAATGATGGTAAGTTTAAACTTTTGCTTATTGATTGATGGTTTAATTGTTGTGTTTTAGATAAATCTGCATCTGTAGATTCCTCAATTGCTAATGAGGTATCTAAATGTAATCAACCTTTAGTGGACAAAAAAGGGAAGCCTGGTAAACTTAAAAATGGTTCCAAAGGGAAGGAAAAATTACTAAATGTGGACAATAAAGTAAATGATATTAAATATAATGCAAAAAAATGCAATCAAGGTAAAGATGGCAGATTAAGAAGTCTCAATAAAGAAAAAGAAATAGTTAGGGATAAAAAATTAGAAGATACTGAAACTAAGAATACTCAAATGGGAAAAGTTGAAAGGGTTAGTAGATCAAAAGCTAGATCAAATGATTTAGGTGTTACTTCTGATAACAATAAAACTAAAAAACAAAATATAGAAGTCAATTCTTCATTTGCTTGTAAGTATAAACGATTTCATGTTGTGTTTTTTTTATGTGCCATTTCATGTAATATTTTTAGCTAAAAATGAAACAGACAACAATGAAATGGGACGCCGAACTAGAAGTTCATCAGTGAAGAATCTTTCAAATGATACAAATATTAAAAAGACCAGCATAAGTAAAAAAATAAGGACAAAACAAACAAAAGAGGAAATTAAAGTATCAAATGAATCAAATTCAAGTAATTAACTTTTAAAATTTTAATATTGAATTTTTTTAATTAAATAACTGATGAAATTATTTCAGTAAATCAAGGAACTTCTGACAGTGGATTAAAAAAATCGTTGCGAAACTCCACAGTGGAAAATTCTGCAAAAGAACTTACTGAAAATTCTCCTGATAATCAATCGAAAAGAAAAAATGAAATTACAAAAGTGACGAACGAAAATAATAAATTAGAAAAGGATCTAAATTCAAGTAAATATATTTTTTTAAGTTTTATTATATTTTTTTATTAAAAAACTGAAAAATTATTTTAGAATCACCAGTCCCTTCTGAACATAAAATAAAAAGGCCGTTGCGAATCTCCACAGTAGAAAATTCTGCAAACAAATCTAGTGTGAAATCTCCCGATAAGCAACCAATAAGAAAAAACGAAATAACAAAAATGACTAAAGAAAATAACAAAACAAGGAAGGACATAAATTCAGGTAAGATTGTTTTTTGTCCTTCTCAATCGTTTAATATGTCCAATTCATCCAGAAAAAACTGAATTTGCAGAACACAAAGCAGAAAACATTTTGTGCAGTTCTTCTACTGAAAATTCCACAGAAAAGTCTCCAAATAAGCTGCAAACAAGAAAATCTTCAAGGATTAAAACATCAGATGCTGAAAAATGTGCCAAACCCGCACGGACCAGCATCCCCAAACGGGTCCAGTTTGATGTGGGTCTCAACACTCGCAAAAAGAGAATTAATTACTTTGAGCTCAGTGGTTTAAGTCAAGACAGTCAGGAGGATAAGAAAGTGCCAATTTATAAACAGCCAATTAAAATCCACGAAAAGAAAACCAAAGATATTTACGAATTGAATATAAGCGATGAAAAAATTCATAGTTCTGATTCTGACGACGACTACGATAAGAATATTAAAGTGGAATTGAAACAAATCAAGCAACTGGAGAAAAAGAAGCAAAATAAAGTAGTGAAGAGGCTTCGAAAACTTAAAACAACAAGGATAAAAGAAGCAGAAGCTGCTAAGAAAATTACCAAATCATCTGAAAATCCAGCAAAAACTAATTTAAATAAAAATAGAAAAAAATTAGTTGTGGTTTTAGATAACAAAGTGATCAAAGAATGGAATAAGGTTTGTTTTCTATATAAAAAAAAAATTCTGAATTTTTTAAATATTTTTTTGTTTTTAGAATTCAAAAGATTTCGGTTTTGAGGAGTGCCCAAACCAAGAAGACTTATCCGTCAACATAGAAAACTTTTCAAATCGTTCCGTGGGCATAATACCATTGGAACAAACTCTCCCAACACCTCAACCGCGGAAGAAAACTAAAGACGACAGTTATTTTAACTTCAAGCGGCCCATTTTGAACGATTTGAACAGCACAATGGCCACAAATAAGAATCAATCCGGAAGCCCGTGGAGGCCTTCGTTAGTTTACAAAAAAGGGCCCTATTTGTTGAATTACAAAACCTCCTCGGCGCTACCAACTTACAATCAGGATAGCGTTTTAAACAGTTCCATGAGCATTGCACCGTTATCTTCGACGCCGTACAAGAAGAGTGCCAAAAGTCGTATCGAAAAACAAAGTTCTATTTTAAAATTTGTAAAGTCTTCTAAAGCAGCTGAAGAGGATTCTCCAGCCCGACAAAATTGTACTTTGTTCGATGAGAATTTACTGCCGAGTCCTGTAAAAATGGCGCAATCGCCCGAAAAGGCTCCTTTGAAGGATGTGACCAATGTTTTCACAAACCGCCTGTTAAACACCATGGAAAATGAAAGTGTGGAGGACGACAGTGATTTTCTGCCTACATTTTTAAGAAGCGAAAACCGAACTGCTGCTGTTGCGAGTGGAAAACCTGTACGGTTGCCGTCTCCCAAGAAGAAACCCGTGGAAAACAAAGAAGTGGAAATGGCTGTGGAGCAAGAGAAATTACCTTCGGTTTTCGAAAGCCCGGTTTCGCAAAAAGACGACCCTCCGGAGGCCCTTGTTGGTATATTTGAAGATTTTCTTGAGGTTTCCAAGGTTGGTGATTTTTTTTTTTTTTTATTTTCCTTTTATATTAGTTAATTAGAGGCTTTCGTTAAAAAGTTTTGAGATTTAAAATTTATTAAGAAAATAAAAATGAAAAATCATATTTCAGCCGAATATAACATACAAAAACAAGAAAAGGCATGCACAAAATGTTTCATATGATTCGGCCACTGAAGACGAAGAATATTCTTTCGAAAAGTTGCAAAAACCAAAAGCCCAGAGGAAGAAGCGGCCGAAGGATCAAATGACAAAAGAAGAGGTAAAACAATGAATTCAACATTTGCTAATTTAATTTTTACTTATTATTTTTTAATTGTTAAATAATGAAAATGTATTTTTTTGTCATAATTTTTAGCTCAAACGATACGAGGAATGGGCAAAACAATTCAATAAAATGTGCGAGGAAGTTGAAAAGTTCCCCTTGGAAATCATTACAGAGAATTAACGGTATTATCATTTTGAGGTTTAAAACTTATCTATTTTTATACATATTTTATTTCGAGTATTTTAGTGATTATTAATTTATTACTAGAAGTTTTTATCGTATTGTACATAAGCAAAATTTACATTTTTCTTGATAACATTTATATTCTTGTATTTTTTAAGGATGAACTACAAATCAACCGAAATTGGTTTCTTTAAAAACTAAACTTTAAAAAATATATATTCGTAATGCTTTTCCTACGGTGTAAAATAATGTTATTGATTAATGAAAGCTAAAAATTCTTTTATTTATTTTTTTTAAATTAATTGTTCATTTACAGTTTGCTTATGCAAATAATATAAATATTTTACTATTCGACCATATACAAAACGAAAAAAAACGTTTTTTAGTTTTTACATTGAAAATGTTTTCGAAAACTTCCTAAGCGTTGTGCTTGAATTGGAAAACAATTTGTTGTCCTTTTAAAGGCATTTCTTGGATTCCGTGTGCACCTTGGATTCCGAAAACATTAAGAAACTTCGGAAATTATCAGCGGTGATAATAAACAGTGGTAAAGTGATCGGACCTAAAGTGGATAGGAAATATAGGCCAAATGAAAAGACAAAGAAACGACTGCTGGAAGCACCAAAGAAAGCGCACGTATTTATCTCCATTTAAGTGCGCAGCATTTAATTGCAACAAATGCTATTTTGATTCCTCTAACAAAGAAGACCTAGTAGTGAAAATAAGAAGCAGCAGCAGTAGTAGTAGAAGCAGGTTAAAGTTTATTTTATTGTGATATGTTTGCTGCTCTGCTTCTGGTGCACTCCTTTTGCTCTTTTTGGCTTTTTGCGTGAACGCTTCAGTGAGTTCGCGCTGCATGCAATAAGTAATAAGCGCGCGAGACTTGTTTTATGTGTTTTCCTTTGCATTTACGCAATTAATATTAAAACAAGACGGGCGCACGTGTTCCCAACATACAAGCAGGGGAAAAAATGAGAGCTCAGATAAACCCACTGCAGTAATAATAACTTAATAGGACTTATTTTTGCTTTTGCGCTCTTTGTTCCCTATATTTCTTCAATGTTTGTTTGTTTTGGCTCATTTAGCATTTAGATATTTGTTTTATTGTTTGTATGTTGCGAAACTAAGTTATTTTCCTGTTATTGTAGTTGATGGAGATTTCGTTCTGTAATTTTTTTTTTTTTTTTTGTAAATTTATTCATCGTTTTTCTTTCCTTTGTTTTTGTTTGAATTTTTGAAATGTATCAACTAAAAAGTCCGTTTAAAATACTGATTTATTTGAAATAATAATGTTTTAATATAATTAATTCAATTGAAATGACAATATTAAAGTTTTGAACTATTAGAAAATCAAAAATTATAAATTTTATTTTTTTTAAATTGCTAGTTACCAAAAATAAACCGAAAACAAACCAAAAATCCCCAGAAAAAAAGCGTTATAACCTCAAAATTTTACAGCTGATTTGCACCTGATGTGTGAATTATGAAAAACATTTTTCAATGATTTTCCCGAGATTTTCATAGTTTGTTGCAACGGAAACTTAAAGTAAAACCTGTATTTTAAAGATAAAATCCAACAATTACCCTGGTGACTTCCAGAAACCATTTAATAGTCCTCTTTTATTAATGCCCATGATTTCAGATTTCAACGGTCACGACCATAAATTTTCAAATTGCAGGTAATGAGCAAATTACAATTAATCGAAAGTGCGTAAAATGGGCGTCGAATTCATTGGTAATCCCAACAACGTCGAATATACTGACGACGAACTAGATTATCCTGAAGATAACAGTCATCTTCTTTACCTCAATGATGATGATGGTATTGATGATTTGCAGGAGCCATTGAATGGAGTAGATTCTGATGATAATTACGAATCTGACTCTAATGATCCCGACTATGTTTACGATGATCGGTTGC
The DNA here is from genome assembly GCA_030556065.1 of Holobus sp. GC000080. Classification (NCBI taxonomy): domain Eukaryota; kingdom Metazoa; phylum Arthropoda; class Insecta; order Coleoptera; family Staphylinidae; genus Holobus; species Holobus sp. GC000080. Next base: position 9,653 of record JASKGO010002464.1, read on the forward strand.
AGTGGATGATTAGCAGTAGTGATGAATCTCTTAATGAAATGGGTAATTTTTTATTTGTTCTTTTTTGTTTTGGTTAAATCGGCTTTTTGTGTTTTAGAAATGAGAGTATCGGATGTGGATAGACTAGAGGCAATGGCACCAACAGATGAAGATTCTGAAGAATCTAACGACAGTGATGATTTAGATGATCCCTTTTTGCAAGTGATCTGCAGTCCAGAAGATGTTTCTTATTGTGGAGGCAGTTCAGATAATGTCTCTGTAGATGATGAAGCTTCAGCTGATGAAACGTCTCTGAGTTAAGTTCTTCGGTTTTATTTTAAATGTGTAAAATAAAGATTAAGTTTTCTACTTCTTTATCTGTTTCTAAACAACTTCTCTTTGTAAATACTATGTAAATGCTGTTATAATGAAAATTGGAAAGTCAGCACTGTTTTTGTTTAATTATTGTTCAAAACAAAGTTCTTCAAAAATGATTAGCAACTGAAAAACAACAAATAAATTATCTCGTTGCTGTAAATTACGATTATCAGCATAATCAACATAATTATTATAAAAGAGCGTAAAACTTTTGCTAGGATGACTCATCGTCTGATAAATGTCGGTTATTTATTATTGTTATTATTTTTTCTTTAAAAACGGTTAAAAAAAAACAACCAGAAGCGAGAGCCGCGATAAAATCGACTAATTTATTTGGTGCGTGCCGAATGCGCAGCAGGCTGCTGCCGAGAAAACAAACGAAATCAAGAAACGTCAAAAGAAGGAAGGAGTTAAATTATGCATTTTAACGGTTGTTCCGCGGGGCCGCCTACGCACCTCCACCGAAGACAATTTACACACGTTGAAATTGGACAAGCTTCCTTGGGCCTTCAGCAGCAGGAGCGGAGCGGCGGCGGATTGCTGCGATGAGTCATCGTTTGGGTTTCCAGGAATCGGCACGCTTCGTCGATCTCCGCACGCGTATTTTTAAGCGTGACATCACTGGTGCGCGCAAGTGGCAGAGTAGTGGGGGCGTGACGACGGCGTGCATGCGGTGTGGAGGTGGTGGTTGCAGCGCAACTAGCGCCGATCGAGTCGGTGGTTTTCTCAGAAGGAGGGCATCCCTGTGTGGCGTGAGTCATCATCTCTCTAGTCTCTCTTTGCGTTTGTTTTCCCTTTTTTCTGTTTCCGCGAGTAGTGCGTAGTTCAATCGTTTGCCGTCTCATTAGCGAATTAACACACGTGGTCTACGTGCAAGCAATCACTGGTGTCGAACGCGAAAAATAATAATAACTACAACGGAAGAATGAAGTTCGAAACGAGTGCGGTGGACGCGATGTCGCAGTCCTCGAACAATTCGGACGAGTTTTCCTCGAACGACGACAGTTGCAGCCAGAATTCGCAGTTGTCGCCCTCGACGGCCGTCTCGGCCTCCATGGAGTTCGCCAATTGTGTCACCAGCACCATGCTCAACGGCAGTGCGCCCCTTCTTGCCGCCTCCAATACCTTCAATGTAAGTTATTCATTTGTTTCTGCGTTTTCACCACAATTCAATAGACGAACATAACCTCAAGTCGCGCGCGTTTAGCGCTCCTAGTGTGCTTTGCTTTTGCTGTTTTCGTTATTTATTTATTGTTATGACGGCCGCGTTTTGTTGCTAGCGAATATGCAGTGTTTTGCATACAATACGCATTGGGTTTTTCGAAAAGCCTACGGTTCACGGTTAATTTGGTCCGCTACACAACCAACTTTCAATTATTGCGTCATGATCCACATATTGTGGACGCACACAAAGAGCATTGCATTTATTGCACTCGGTAAAATGACAGTTTTCCTTTTTGGTTACTTTTTAATAATTTTTATTATTTTTTTATTTTGGTTGTTGTTTGGTTTGAAAGAAGCGCCGCTTTGGTAAAGACACATAAAGGTTAAAAAGAGTAAGGGCACGTGCCCCAGGGGGTGGGCGAAGTAAGTAACACAAAGAGGGTGCACTAACCTAATACAATATTTCCAAGTCTTGCACTTTCCCCTTCGACGATTCCCTACCAATGGATTAAAACTTTGTACGCGTGTAATGTGCCCCAAGAAGGGTAGTTTCATCCCTTCGATAACTTGTTCTCTATGTTATTGGCTAACTTGATTTTATTATTAAAGGAAAAATCTTTTTTTTTTTAATTTGTAAGCCAGTATTATTGATGAAGAAAATTTCCGATCATTCATCTCATTACTTCTAAGTTTTTTGGCACATAAATCTAAATGTTTCAATTATTTACTTTAAAAATTTGTTGACCTTCTTTCTAAGTAGTTGGCCAATTTTGTTGGAAACATTTTTTGCTCAAGAAACAAACAAAACTGATCAGTTGTTATTGCCAGCAATTTCATTGAGTTTTTCATTAGTTTTCTTTACAAATTAATTTATTTTAATAATTTTTAATTTATTATTGAAGATATTTTTATTTAACATTTCCACAATTTTTTTTAAATATTAATTAAGATAAAAAAAGCGAGTAATAAATATCTTATCGCCAATACATAAAATGCCATTTTTTTTAATTAAAAAAATTATTAAAAACTGCAACATTTTTTTTCTTTTGCGATAAACTATTAAAACAAACAAACAAACTATTGTTGCAAAATTTCACTGACCACCACCTCTATCTTAAAATGGAAAATAAATAAGTGAAAAGTGCGAACTCCCAGAAGTGTATTGATGTATGAGGGATGTGTATGCAGTCTCCCCAAATAGAAAATTTTATTTCACCAGAGTAATAGGAGTCGGTCATGCTGGACTGACCACCCCCACAATAAAGTGGATCCCCTTTTTGAGAGAGCCGATCGATAATATGCATGGCACGCGGGGCGTTCCACTGGCAAGTGAATGCAAGCGAGATGGGACATTTTCCGGAACGCGCCTTTTCAAAAGGGGTGCATAATTTTTCCTCGTCGCACATTATCTCACAATTTATTTATTGCGTGTTCTATACTGTTCGCCGTTTTTTATGTTTTTTATTTATTTTTTTTATAGTGCGCTAAAAACACCGGGCTTCTTTATGTTTCCTGCTTTTTTTAAATTTTATTTTAAAGGGGTTGTTTTTTTCGTAAAGCTAAGCGAAGCTGGAATAGTGCAGAGGTAAACATTTGCGATAAACGGTAAACGGCTCCTTGTTTTCATTGGCTTATATTTGAAAAATCCATGATGGCTGCCACAATTTCACCAATCAGCTTGTTTGTTTATTTTAGTTTCCGTAGCAACTGAAGAACAGTTTCACTTTAATAAGCTGAAATAAAAACAATTTTTTTATGTTATTAAAGAGTCATATTTTCCTGTCTTTTATTTTTATTGCACTCTTAATTTTCGAAAAAAAAAAAAAAGTTTAATGGTGGTAGTTTCAAAATGTATAGGAAAACTGAAAAGTTTTTTAAATGTAATGCTTCTTTCTATTGGCTTATATTTACAAAATCCATGATCACCAATCAGCGTTTTTGTTTCTTTTAGTTTCCGTAGCAACTGAAGAACAGTTTCACTTTAAAAATTTTATTGAACTGAATAAAACCAATTTTTTTTTTTAATGAAATTGAAGTGTCGTATTATGGTTCCTGCCGTTTTTATTTTTAAAGGACTACAAATTTTCTAGAATTCTTTAAGTTTTAATGGCAGTGGTTTCAAAATGTTTGTGAAAACAGATTGAAAGTTTTAAAATATTGATTCTTGGTTTCTATTGGCTTATATTAAAAAAATCATGATGGCCGACAAATTTGCACCAATCACGAGACTTTTTTGGTTTCAAATAATTTTCAAACAATCGATGCACTGAAAGCTTTAAAATCTTTTTAAACTGAACAATAATTTAAGTTTTTAATCAAGAAAAATAAAAAATCATTAGAAAATTTTCTTTTAAATAAAAAATTAGGAGTTTTTTGTGGTCAGCTGTTTTCGTAATGAATACCCACTCCCAAAAACAATATAAAAAAAAAAAAAACGAAAACACTAAAATGTAAATAAACGAAAATAGTTTGTAAGTAAGTCAAGTGAGTAGTTCAAATACCGCTTGACCAATGACCCTTGCCGGTCTTTGTCTATTGCCCTGACTAGATGCACATAATAATAATGACAGAGAGAAAAAAGAAAAACGAAAATTGTAATTAAAGAAGTCCATATACACAATAAGAATAATAATATACAGGGTGCGGCTGAGAAATTGCTTTTTTCAATACCCGTCTATCTGTCTGTTGTTTGTGTGGCGTGTAATTTTCCTATTTAATGTTAATTGTCCTCAACTAATCGACTGATAACTTGTCCGGCTCCTCATTCATCTCCATTTTTTGCCTTCCGAGGAATGCATCTATTGAATACGCTCTTTAGCAGCGGGCTTTAAACGCACCATCATATTTGTAAAAATACGTCTGATATGCCTACATGTAGCTTATACAGTTGTTGCACTGATGGCCGATGGTGGTGGAAAAGTGCATTTTGTCCGTCTCTGACCCCTAAACTCGACCGACAGATGTGT
>JASKGO010002467.1:0-24232 GCA_030556065.1 Holobus sp. GC000080
AAAGTGAAAAAACTACGGGGTTGCCATTTGAAAATCAAAAGTTAGGTTCATTTCCGGTGAAACCGGAAGTGATGTAAGAATGTCAACTATCCAGTCTAATTGGAAATGTTGCCTTATGTAAGTATACCAAATTTCGTATATAATGGTTGACAAATAAAGAAATGGCAGGGGTGGTAGTAAAACTTGTGTCACCCTGTATACGTAAAAGTACAAGTTGAAATAAAAAATAAAAAAACTGCAAAAAAATATTTAAAACTTTTATTGGCGGAATTCGCAAACACCCTGTATAGGAAACTAACTACTTGCCTCGGCAAATAAGCTATTTAATTGTTTACCCCTTCAGAAGGCAATAAACTGCGAAATAATGAATTCCAATTAACTTAACAAAAGAAAACCGGTAAAATGTACTGTAAATTTCAATTGCGATAAGATCTTTCACTGTGGCCTTATCTAATAATTGTATTTATGATTTAATTATCGACAATCGATATCGTCATATACGTTCGATACAATTTCGAACTTCTTCTAAGTCTCTTAGCACACACGGAGAAACATCCGACGCACATCGTTTTCGCTATCTTTTTGTCGATTACGATATGCATGAACAGGTCGGGTTACTCGCTTGACCTCACGTTCGAAACTCCGCGCCGCTCATTGCTGCGCTTCGGGTTATTTACTGTGGGGCTACTTTGTAATTTCTTCCTCGGTTCCGATTTTTAAAGACCAGTTCCTTCCTCTCTTTATTCGCTCACAGCTGCACACGGAGCGCCTTAATCGACAGGTGGGACCTTTGATCCGTAGGGCGCTTTTATTTTATACACATTACTCTAGATAAAGAGCGAATTCGTATATGCGACTTGCTTTTGCGAGAGGGGTGGAATGTAAGAAGTCTTTGCAAATACTTTTGCGCGTTCATTTCGCTTTGGTGTTACGGACTCATACATAAATCTTGCTTTTGTCCTTTCATGCAGCGATAGATTTGTTAATCAAGGTCCCTTTTCTTTCGGCACTCACAATGCCTGGGCGGAAAATCGATTGCACGCAAGGACTCGGAAATCGTGGAAATCGATTACTTAATAAACTGCTTTTATTTCTGACATTCCGCTATTTTTTACTTTTAATTATTGTTTATTTTTTTCGAACTTTATGTTATTATATAGTAACCGAGAAGTATTTGTGAAGGAAACCAGCACTTTCAAGAGCTTTCGAAGTCAAACAAAACATTTCATTTGGAAATTGCATAATATAAATATAGGTAAATTGCACTCGGAAAGAACAAAAGTAAAGCCCCCACATGTATGTTTAAAGGCAGCGCAGCGCGCATTTAGAACCTTTTCTTTAAAGAACTCTCTAAGGATAAATAATAAGGCATGCTGCATATATAGCTCTATAATTACGTCCAGTAAAAGGATCAAGTCGAGATTTCATTATTATTGCGCCGAGTCATGAGTCATGACGTAGGTAAATGTGTGATAAAAGAGGGTGGCTATTAATTCTACACCTTGATGTGTTCTTGTTGTTGTTGTGTTGCCAGGTCCCACGCTGTACATGTATGGGAATTCACTACTATTTACCTTTTATATTCTTACGTGTACATAGGTGTACACACACGCACACACACACACGAACACACATATCCATACATACAGAAATCCAGATACGAATGCATGTGTGCAGGAATCCTTAGAAGGTGAAGGGGGACGCGTAATACGCGCAACTTATTTACTTTTACAATTAATAATTATGGGGTGGTCGGTCCGTGGGAATCGCACTCCCCTAAATCCTGTTTTCGCAAAGAGGGACGCCTCAATAAACGCCTCTGTACGAGCCAGGACATGAGGACAAAGTGACGGCATTCTGGAACAGGACATAACGAACACTTTGCTTCCATAATTTTTTGTTTCTCCTTCTCTCTTGTATAGAGCAAGTGCTTAAATCAAAGAGCAAAAGTGTTTCAAATGAGATCACATTATTACCTTTAATGCATTTTTAATATATGGATGCCAATATGGCAAATTTTATATGCTAATTTCGCGACGCTGATTGCATCTAATTATCTATCATTAGTATTTTTGCGTTGAAGACCGTATACTGATAATTCTGCTGTAATTATTTTAATAACAATTTACAAGAGTTATATTTTTTCAGGTCGGTTTAGAATTAAGTAAATAAAGCAAACAAATTGAATATTTTCATGGCTTGTTGAAAATTCTGCAGTCTTTCCTTTCGTTTGGCATGCTGCTTCTTGCTTGTTTCCATTAATTCTATTGCCTGTACAAACAAATGGCCGATTAGGTTTGCAGAAGCAACAAGTAGCTTTGTCAAAAGCTACACACGTGCCATATGCTGCACGTCCAACTTTCCACGCAAATTTTCCTATACAAATTGCTACTTGTTTGTTTATTATGGATTCCGTAATACGTATGACCTCTTACGAATTTATTGCTACCGTAATTAGCACCTGGAAGTTGGAACCAAAAAATTCTGATTTTTTTTGTGTGTTAATTTCATTTTTTCTTAGGGTACCCTTGTTTAAATGGTTTTTCGTACTTTATATTCTTTTAAATAATAATAATAATGTTTATTTATACAAAGAGTTACAATGAGCTATCGACCCTGGTCGGTTTTTCTGCTCGTTTAAATGTTTTTAAGGAAAATAAATATGTTGCTATTTGTTTTTGAGAACTAAAAATTTCTTGCTTATTTGTTTTTGAAAACTAAAACATTGAAAAAATCCTAAAAAAACTAAAATTTTCCGATAGAAAATGGTCAAATAATTTTACAATTATAAAATGTTTTTCAATAAAACATTTGAAAAAAAAATAAAAAAAGAAAAAAATTACTAACAAATGAAATAAATCAATTTAATGGTCGCGAATACAAGGGAATAATAAAGAGAATTGCGTGGGAGCAATTAATGCGGCACTTTAATTGCATTTACATGTCATTAATTTCTAATAAGGCAATACTAACGTCCTTTCATTATAAATGCCCGAGCAATTAATTGACAACGCAGCGAAATAATGAACGCGGAATCGCGTCGATTGTAAACACATAAATATCAATACAGTTCCTAAGCACATGGGATAAAATCTTTATGGTCGATGACAAGTGGACCAAAGGAGACAAAGAGCGGTAATTAAGTTATAGCATTTTGCAAGGACGCCAATCGACAACTAGCAATGCTTTTCCGATATGAGGCGCTTATGCCTAACAATAAAATATAATTTATGAAGCTTTTTTTTTCTTTTCGGTTCGGTTGTATATATTTCATACTCTTCGACGACGTTTCCTTGATCGTCGTGGGTGTCCATTAGACAAAACACCTGTAGACGTGTCTGCTCATGTATTTGATTGTTGCTCAGTTATGCATAAATAACATCGAGAGTGTCCCCATGTCCTCTCTTATAGCTCTTGTTCTTATCCCCGTGCTTCATCTATATGGGAAAATAATAAGTCGGAAAATGATCGTTCGCTTCGGTAAATAATTAAACGCTCGTACAATTGTCATCACTTGACATATTTACTATTGGATATCCTATACGAGATATCGTCTTTCTTCATCTATGAATTATGCATAGAGTTTTATTGCTGGTGAGCTTGCTGAGGCTCTGCACATAGGTACCAATGCGAGTATGCTCATTGCACATAAAAGAAGTACGCGTCATTTTTAAACATAACTTTCAGATGTGTTGCGTACCTGCAGAATTATTTTTTTGCAAGAAACAGAACCACCCCTTTCGTGTCTACTTGAAAAACTGATTAAAAATGCTCAATATTATACATCTTTAATATTTTTTAACTGTTGTAACTAGAAATTTTGGTTTGTTGATCTCTTCTCATATGAATAGCTCTATATTTTGATTTACATCTATCTCTCATATTTTTCTCTTAATGGGGATGATTTTGATTTTATATTTTTTTGCTTTTTTTAACTTATTATGACAAATTATCGATATTTGTTTTGACTACAATTTAGTACTTAAATATTAGATATATAATTCTTCTTTAATCAATGATTTTTATAAAAAATATACTAAATTTGGGACTCTGGGAGTATTTGTAAAGCAATGGCCGAAATTTTAACTTTAGTTCGGTACAAAGAGTGAAAAAACTGATAAAATGTAAGTGTTTTCATTGAAAATTTGTTAATAATGAATAATTACTTATTTGCCAAGGGTGGAAAATATATTTTTTGTGTTGCCTAGGGAGCAATTGCGTTTATCAGCGGTAGATGACAGGAAATTAAACTTTCCTCATTAGATTCATTAGATTCATTTTCATTGTTAGCAGGCCAGTAAAATCATATTTGTAAATGCATTTATCAATTAATTTGATTAAAGAAAAAAAAAACAGTACTTTTTGTGCCGTAAAAAATTGTTATTATAAACATTACTAATGGGAAAAACAAAGTTTAATTTTAATTTATAAACTTCCAGCTTTCAGCATCATGTTTCTCTATTAATAAAAAAGTAACTGAATACTGCAAAAGTATATTCACATTTTGAATTTCATGTTATTTAGGTTTTCCATAATATTTTCTTATTAATAAAAACGTGTTTTTTTTCTGTGAAATTTATAATGTGTAGGAGAAAATTAATTAATTAATTTAAAAAAAAACTGCACTAAACGTTGACATAAATACACAATGCGAAGACTAATTGGTTAAATAACGGCTCGGAAATCCAAGACAATAATAATAATAATAATAATTCCAATTTTAGTCATCGCGCTTTATAGTGAAAAGCATCATTGCGACCATTTAGAGATTTCCTAATGACAAATACATGCATAACCGTCCCATAATACTTGAACTTTACTCGCCAACATACAGCCAATATTGATTGCCGTCTTTCCAATAATGACAACTTTAATTTCTGCACCGCGTGCACATTTCGCAGCAGTGACCTTTCGCTGCAACCATTAAGGCCTAATTGTATTTGTTCAAGCATCTTTTGTCCGCGGGTATCGGCCAGACACACAGCACACAGCTATGCACAGGTAAATCGAGGTTAATTTCGAAATGTTAATTTGTGTGTGTTGCTCGAGGGGGCGTCCGAAATAAACGCGTGATATATGTGTGTGGGAATATTGCATCGGAAATTAATTTATTAATTTATATTCAGTGGCTAGTAGCTGTTGGAGGTGTCAAAGCTTTATTAATGTACACCCTAAGGGTTTCGTGAACGAGATCTCGGCAGGAACACACCTTCACTCCTCTCGATCCTCTCTTTGTAACCCAACGAACGCGCATTAATGAGAACATACTTTTACTGTTCTTCTTCTTTCATTCGTACATTTCGCCCGATGCTTCAATGGAATTGTAGGATGCTTTTTTTTTTCACATTACTTTTATATTACTTCATGCCCCAACCTGCGTTCGCCCAGCAATTATCGATTTTTCCTCTAATGACAATGAGGGTTTTGTGCATGTAAGCTTGAGAATGGATTCGGATTCGGGTCGTCGCGTTCTTTTAAACTTTTTAGGGGGTTGCTTGGGCCGAAGAAAAAAGTGATAGCGAAAGGTCACGCTGCGGGTATGCCTCCATCAACCGGGTGCGCTCTTTATCCATTTGTCGGGCTTTATCAACCCCCTTGGTCCATCCATATGGTAATTTCGATTCCGGTTGGTCCGGTTCTCGCCAATGTGAACACAACATTTAACTTGACTACACTTGAATGTACTTTTGGTTTTCTTTAGATACCTGTGTGTTTGCATGTACCTGTGATATGATTTATTCCAGTGCGCCCCCTTTCGCTTCAAGTACTATGTGGTGGCTGTTTTATTATGAGAAAGGAAATCGCCTGCTGAAATTGCACGTGTTTAACTGCTTTCAAAGGATGCGAAATGTATTTTCGGAGATTTTCATTGTTGGAGAAATGTTATTTATGCGATGGATTAAGAATCCTTTAGATTTTCTTTGATTAAAATATTTTTACAATTTATAAAGAATATTTTAATTTTAGCTTAAATTATAAATTCTCTTCTATTAGTAAGAAGGGTGTCAAGCACATAATTAATAATTTTGTGAATTCGTAATGCATAGGTCAAAGTTTTTTATTTTATTCCGAACGGGTATATTTTTATAACTAAAAATTTCTTCGTCAAGAATGGATGAAGGCCATTTATGATCGCATGAAAAAAGAAAAATTCCTTAACTTTTAGTGCACAAAACTTTTTCTTATTTTTTTCTTCTAATTTTGATTTAACCTCTTAACCCCTCTTTGCGCTGCCAACACAGCATTATAATCGATAAATATTTTGCAGTTTTTAAAATCTATTATTTTTGGATCACATTGAGTTAGTGTAGTTTTCAACATATTTCGTTTCAATTAAAAAAAAAATTTAACTCACTAAATCATTATTCTCACAGCCAATCCGGCAGTGGTTTCATTGCATTAAATATCAAGAAATTATTTTAAAATCAAATTTAAGATTGTTAATTTCAATTATTGAATGTTACACCTATTTTTTAAATAATTTAAAATCCAATAAACAATAAATATCCCATTCAAAGATACAAATTAACTTCCTACGTAACTTTTAACTAAAAGAAAAAATATCTTAGCAAATAATAATCAGTCGATATAAATAATGATTATTGCAATTTCAACACAGCCGAGATTGTTGTAAAACATGTACATTGTTAACATACATAAGCTTTTTTCCGATATGATTATTAATAGGTTTTCAATTGAAATCCGGCGAATGTCTTTATCGCCTATGCAGTCTCACATAAAGTATTCATTTTGCAATAAGCCAATAAGCTGATTAATGAGCTTCCAGGTATGCGAAAATTCTCAGCCACCACATGGGAAACGGGAGCGCAATGCATACTTTTTTTTTATTGCCTCCTATAATAATTGATATAAATTTCATCGGGGGGGCATTAAGCAAGGCAGTTGGAACTACATAGTTGATTTCAGTTGACAGAGAGTGTGTGGTCAACCGGCATTCCTGACTTATTAAGGAGATTGATAAAGCGCATATACTGCAGATTTGCATAGTAAACAATGAATTGGAATGTACCAACATGACATATTGTACTGCCGGAGATAATGGCAAAAAGCTATTATTCTACAGGTGCGGTATAGGTAAGAACGTTCGACGTCCTTGCGCGGTCGTTCGTTACAATAATAATTACGAAACAGCTTACTTACTGGATATATCTGTATTAAATTATATTGTGGCCGGTGTGACCACTCTTACACATTTCATACTTTGAGTGCCTAATGTGCGTGTTCTCGATTCGTGTTGTGGCACATTTGCACTCGGAATTTCTATGTATTTCGCACACAATTTGTCGGCCCACTGGCTTTTGCCTTTTTTAATGTACACTGTACAAGGTACGAGGTACGAGCTTTAAAACTATGTGGATTTCGCCAACTCGTTAAAGTGAGGCTGCAAGGCAGTTTGTATTTTGTATAGCCCACACCACTATCTGCAATATTTTAACGAATTTTTGTGTTTTAAAATAGTTGTCATTTTATGTAAATTTTTTATTAATCGCATTTAATGGATATTCTATCTCACAAAAAAAAAATGGCGAAATATTTGTTTCAAATTTATATGTATAAGGTTTGTTTCTTAATACTAAAGCGATCTTAATATTCTGATATGAAGCCAATCATTATATGTGAAGAAAAAACGGTCCTAAAAGATGCTATCAGCTAATTTAAGAGAAAATATGTAAATCATTTACTTAATTGCCCATTGAAATTAAAACAAATAAGTAGGTAGAGCGATAAAGTCTGTATTTGTTGTATTTTAAAACCATAATGATAAATTTTTATGATTGCCTTTAAGTAACATTTTATATCTGTAACAGTACATACAGTGTCTTGAAGAATTTTTTTTATACAGTTGATTAATTTTTTTATTCCTTTCACATTTTTGCTTTATTTTATTTTTATTTATTTTTCTGTTAGGGTAAACTATATAATTTAAATTCATCATTTAATTTTATGTTAAAAAAAAAATCTGAAAAATATTTAATTTTAAATTGTAATTTAAATACTGAAGGTGTTTGATATGTTTCTTTTGAAAAATGTTCTCTTGTTGGTAAAAAATATAAATAATTAGCTATTTTAATTTGAACATAAATGAACTGATAGATATTTAAGTAAAAACACTGGGAAAAACATTCTCTTTGTACTAAATTTTATAATTAATGAAAAAAAAAAGAAATACTAAAAAACATCCCTAACACAAATTTAACAAAAAATTTGGGCGTGTAAAACGCTCTATCTGCGAAAAAGTTTTCAAGCAATATATTTTTATTGTCAAATACAATGTATAACAGTATTAAAATTAACAATTTATCTAATATTACAGAGAAATTTTATGAGCATTCCACTTCACGCTATAAGTGAAAAGTTAATGTAGAACATTAAATGACAAAAGCAACAATAAAATCATAAACGAAAAACTGGCACTAAAAAAACAAATCGATTAATTTCTTTAATTTCTAAATGGCACGAAATTATTATTCGATTATTTTTTCAAATAAGACGGCCGAGTGTGTTGCCCATCAAAAAAATAAAAAAACGCGAGCAATAAGAGGTGTCGATTAGTTGCGCATCATAAAAAGTGCCAATATCGTAAAAACTGAACGGAACAAAAGTGGAAAGTACTGTAAGCCAGATAAAGTGATAACTACAAAAGTAATGTGAAAAATTAGTCACAAGAAATTCGGCGTGCTCGGGAGGCTCGCGCCTCGCGTCTCATAACTTTTTTTTCCCCCCATCACACGTATTATATTCGGACGAAGGCGAAAGCTCGAAGGCACGAAACTGATTGTTTTGTTCCACTCGATCGGTTCCACATATACTCGTTCTAATTTACATACATTATTGGCAGCTTATTATAATTCAACTTATAATTTATCTTACTTAATGCGTGTACACTGTACACACTCTTACGAAATTTCGGTCCGATGTATCTCGGTGTTAGTGGCTGCTGTGCGTACGCGAACTAATTTGTACATTCCATTCGGGGATAATTTTGCGTAGCGCTTCCCGACCGATTATCTGGTCCGGAAGTGGGCGATTTCAGTATTTTTAATTCGGAGCCATTGGAAGATTAATTAATAGGACCACCTAGAAGATCTAAGATCAGATAGAGTGATAATAAGTCCCACTGGCAAGCCTACTAATGCAAATAAGGTTATTATTGTCTCTTGCATTGTCTCCAAGCTAAATTTTGCTTATGATGGCCGTTCTTCTACCGGAGATATCGAGCGGTTACTGTAATAAATGTTTTTCAGGATTTATCATCTACATTTGCAACCGTTATAAGTCACAATTTACATGCACCGTTTCCCCAGAAACGACACACACCCAAATCAGTTGAGAAGGTGGGTAAAACAACAGCGAAAATGTTGCCTTTGTTTTACTTCCATTGTCAAACTAGGTGTTCTTGTTGCTTGTTCTAACTGAATTATATCATAATTCATAATTTCTAACTTTACCAATTTTGCCGTTTCAGCAACCGGCAAAAATACAGAATTGAAACGTTAAATTTATTAAGTAATTATGATTGTTAATAAATTATTAAAGTTCAAAGCAATTGTCTTTATATGAAATCGGATTTTGTATATATTGCAAATTCTCGATTCTAAACGAAACGGAATTTATTGATGGCAAGGCGAGAACTGTCATCGGTTATTCGTTTGTACACACTTCGAAGGAAATAATCGTAATAATAATAAAGCAAAATGTATAGTATACACAGACAGACACATTGCAAAGCTCTCGTCGCACACAACAAATTATTATATCGCAAGACCCTCGTACGTTTTCTTTAATTGGAACAGCGTGCGCTTAAAAATACGCACGATATATATGCGCAAATAAATAAATAAATATTATAAAACATGTCCAGAACGTAATCTTAAAAAGTGCCTTTATGGACCTACTCTTTGCTACGCGCCAAACTTATTGCAATCGATATTTTCACACAAGCAATTGAAAATTTATTATGCCGAAACGTATATTTCGTTAAGAAATATACAAAAGAAACTAATTTATGCGTTTCCTCTTTGCCTCTTTGCAAAAAGAATGTTTTATGTTTCTGTACCGTACTGCAACGACAGCTTTTTCCATCAAAATTTCTTCCAGGGATTTTATTTGAAAATTGATTATTTTTTTAGCTATAGTTTAACATGAAGTTTTTTATTTTAATTACAACTCACTCTATTCCAAATTAAGGTATACATATTTTTTTTGATTAATGAAGATAAAATAACTTAACGGATTTTAATCATTCCAGCTTGAAAAACAATGCTATAACTAATATTTAGGAAATAATCAGTTATGGCTTAGTTATTTTTACGGCTTGTCAAAATTAATTAAAAAAAAAAGACATTTCTATCAACAAGAAAATAATATGGAAAACCTAAGAAAAAGTTGTATAATAATTGTACTAATTCAATTTTTTATTATTATTTTTATAAATAAAATGAATAAACAACATTCAATATGAATTTCAACATACCATTGCAATATTCAGAGGCATTTTTATTAACAGAAAACATGAAGATGAAAGCTGGAAATTTATAAATTATAATCCGACTTTATTTTTCACATTAGTAATGCTTATAAAAACAATTTTTACGACGCAAGAAATACAGTATTTTTTCTCTTTAAGCAAATGAAGTCAATTTAATAATAAAAAAAATACATTTTTATATATTGTTTTACTGATTTGTTAACATTAAAAATGAATCACTTTTAAAATTTGAAACAAAATAAAAACCAAAATGTACACCATAATTTTAATTTGTAACGACAGAGTTAGTGATGCTTATTAAAATATAATCAACAATTAATTGTTTCACAATTCCAAGAGCAAATTAAAATATTAACAAAATAAAGAAGACTTGATGGAACAATAGAACTCATTTATAGATACAAATAAGCCGTAATAACTTAATAAAGGAATAATTTGCGCAATTGCTTATAGATGGGCACAATTTGTAAAATAAGGCATCTAATAAAGGACAATTGATTTCGCATATAAATGCATCTGTTTGTTTGTGTTCCTATGTGTGTGTGTGTGCGTTTGTGTGTGTGTGTGTGTGTTCGTGCGTCTGTATAGTACCGTATCAGTCAGCCATCTAATTACCGTCCGAGTAATGGCAACCTTCAATTAATTTGCATTGAATCGAACGCATTTATATGGCGCTTTATATTAAGTTGCATATAAATTGCACTTTGTCTCTTATGTGTATGGTTTTCTCTCTTTTTCTCCCTTTCGGACAATCCAATTTGTGCGACTGTGTTGGCCTGTACTCAATTGACCATAAGTACCTTCGTTCTCTCCGAAGAGAATAGAGAAGGAACAAGAAAAAAATCTGCATATATCTTGCATACTGCTGTATAGCACTTATGTATTCACATGCATGTATATACATACATATATATATATTTAAACAAACGACAAGAACAACATCGATAATAACAATAATGTAGATCGATTTAATGAAATGTTTTATTTGAACGGCGCGCTATTTTTGCATATCATTATTTGTGCACTTATAGAACAATATGCCAGACTAATTGATTGTAATGATTCAATTAGATATTGATATTATATACAAATTGCCCACCGGGTCGTGTACTTCAGTGCAAATATGTATTTATGGTTGTTGTAAAGTTTGCAAATCGCTTATATTTGTCGTAGAAACTTGTAACTTTTGCAAATTTGCATTTTTATCTTCGTTTGGTTATTGAAATTTGAAAGTTTTATTTTCTGATGAAGTTACTGATTTACATATACATGTTATAGAAAAAAAAAAAAGTAGAATGAAAATAATCTTTGTAAATTAACATTTATTTAAAAAAGTAATGCGGAGAAATCGAAATATTTTCAATTATATTCTTGTATTTTTTTCAGCTATTTCAGGCCAACAATAAAAACTTTTTTTTTTTTTTTTTTTTATAGTTTTTTGCAAGCTGAAACCTAATAAGATATTAATTTATTTACAACCCCTTAGTTTTGTTTTTTTACTAGGAGTGAAAAAAATCTGTTTATTGTATTTGTCCGAGTTTTTCGAATTATTATTGTAATTTTATGATAAAAATTTAATAAAAGTTTGTTGAATTCTTACTAAGAATTTCTTTGTCAAGAAAACTATTATCATTAACGTTAGAACAAAACTACGCTCTTAATGTCAGATTCTTTTTCATGATATCAAATCAGATAAAAAGTTTTTTTTTTTTTAATTATTACTGGCTTGGGTTATAATAAAAACAATATTTTCTTTTTCTGTTGAAATATTAATTCATAGAAAATTATTTAAACCCATAAAAGGTAAAAATTTTAATATAGTTTTGCAATAAATGTATTATAAAAGTAAAAAAAAATAAAATCCGATACCTTAAACATTGCCAATTAATTATTACGTATTACTGTACAAATTAAACCAATAGATATAGGATATTTTTTTGTTACACTTAAACTGAATTCGATCGTTTCCAATTTAAAATTGAGTTTCGTGGGCAGCAATTGGTAATCGTAATTTACCCGGAGCTACCATAATAATTAATTATTTATGCTGATTAATTCCGTAGGCTTGTTGAATATACGTTCCGCAGCGCAAAGCGCGCAGTAATGAAATCAGTTTCCCATATTGAAAACTATCTACAGTCCACCCGCTGGTATTTCTACTCCACATTTTATTTATTATTATTATTTACTACTGTTGATTAATAAATAAATTCGTTGTGCAACCCACACTTCTTGAAATTAATAAACTTACAGAAACCAGATACCTAGAACCAATTAGTTTCCACGTGAGCGATTATTTTTACGCTCACATATTCATTATACTTTTAAAAACTACTTAATATTTTTTTTACACATTTTTATTTTATAGTTTTATAACAATAATAAACGTTATTGTTTTTGTGACAATTTAAAAAATTGATAAAATATACTTTTCGCATTTCAAAATGAGAATTATTAATTTTTGTTTAATGATTTTTTTATTTTTAATATTTTTAAATTGAAATTATTTTTTGCACTTTTTGCATTTAATGTTTAAAGCAAATAATGGTTTCGAAGAACAAAAAAAGAGATAATTCAGTTTGTTACGCTACTTTTTAGTAGCTTAATTAATTATTATTGCTATACTTACAATAAAATAGTTTTCATAAGTAGCAACTGCTTTAGTACTGAGTGCAAAATTTCAGTTTGTTTGAATACGATAGCCATAGTTTGTGTGCTTTTAGCACCTTGTACATAGAGTTATTAATTTTCGTTGTTCTAAGTGCCTCGTTAAAACCATTAGAGCAAGTCTGAAGGCTATTTTTATAACTTGAAACATATTATAAGAGGTGCAATTTATTTCGGTTAATTTTGTTTATTAATAATAATTACTTTTAAAGTTTTTTTATATAGTAATTACAAACATTTTTTAAAATTATATTATACAACTTTACTAATCATAATAAATAATTATTTATTGATCTAAACGTGTCAGCGTTTCATATTTAAAATTCAAAAAGTAATTCTTATAAATTTCGTTAAACATAACCTTACCTAACTAAATGAACCCTTTTGTAGCTTATTTTATTTTCTTTGAATAAGTACGTAAATTTCATATTTTATTTAGCAAAATATGAAAAATTTGAAATTAAAACTTTTAAACTCACAATCAATACCAAAACAAAGTATTCAAGCAACGAAAACCGAAAAATAAAAGAATGAAATAAAGCGTTGAAAATTTCTCCGCGAAGCATATTATCAGTCGATTGAAATTTACTGTGCTCTTGGACCTATTAAGATTTGTTAATTGGTTCATTTGTCAGTGGCTTCGAGCGTGGTTCTTATCTGCGTTTAGTGCCTGCACAGCAATATGCATATCGGGTTCTGGAACACAAGACGAATGAACCATGATGATGCTGCATGCGAATAATAAATAAATTGCACCCACGAACTTTCGTGTGTAGGTGCGGTCCATACAGCATCACACTCGATGCGCACATCTGCAGAGAAATTGCATACCAAGCAGATACCCTTTCGGTCCAAACGTGAGCACAAAGAAGGACGAAACTGTAGCATGCAGAAACGAACAACAATTTAACATTAGCGTACGTAACGTACACGTACACACGTCTGAAAAATACACCGGTGATTTATTGCTGAACGTCAGAAGAAGCGGTCTAAGAATGAAATAGCGTAATTGCAACTGTTGACAACATAATTTCACTTAATCGTCTCTGTAAATCAATTTGTTTCAATTGATTGAAGCCGAAAAAATGGCTTCATTTTTGCGCAAATTGGTCGGCAGCGCAAAACCGATAAATTTACGACGATCGTTATGGATTAGTTAGAGATGGCAAAGACGTATTGGGAACGACTGCGGGGAATTTATTAATGTGAAATTTAAAACCAATTGATTTCACTTTTTATTACGGTATGCCGTTTTCCGCTGCAATGTCATAAGTTGTCGTTTATGATTACGTGCTCGTTCGCAATTATATTGTGTGTGTGCACTTCTTTCTCATTTACATAGCGGTCACATTAATGTCACCTAAACACGCCAGTAGAAATTCGAGACGAAAGCTCACTCAATGACATCGTAAAACACGCGCCCTTATAGCGAGCGCCGCTCCCGAAAACAAATAAAAACTCTGCGATGGCTCAAGAAACGATACGTGCCGAGGTAAAAAAGTGAAAACCGATACAGTTTTTTCGTTTTTTTTTTATGTTGATCATATATATTTTTTTTTATTATATGCTCCTTAATTGTCTACTTTCTCCAAAAATTTTGAGCTTTATAATCTTTAATTTAAAAATGAAAATAAGTTTATACGAAAAGCTGTAAATTTTGTTGTGAAAACTAGGAAACTTGTGGTGGAAATAAAAACTTTGAGCTGTGAAGAAACAGTTGGCTTCATTCGATAATATAAACAAAAGCATTTAAACCAAAACAAAAAAAATGCACCACATTAATTGCATTAACTGAACTTGTTACCGCTATTTACTTGTAATCTAAATGGTCAATTTGTTAACCATCTGTTTATGGTCCATATAGCAGCATCATCAGTATGAAAGTCTTGACCGTATATAAATGTATGTACTTTGAATTGACACTTCATGTACGAATGATTCGAACAGTTGGGTCGGCTCACGGCTGGTCCATTGGAAAGCGACAAAGTGATTTCGTAAAGTAAACCACTAAAATTTATGAATAACATGTGGGAGACCGCTCTATAACTATTATGTCCGACAAGCGAAGAAGTAAAGAAATATTATCGCAGTGTTTGTGTTTCGACATACTTTTTTCCGTATGTAGCGTCTAATTGGATCGATTTATTTTATTATTTGAAGCGAGTGTCCCATCAAAAGAGGATCGCGTGGTGTGTGTACCGAAGGTGTCACCACCATAAACAATAGGCACCTCGGGTACAGTAAACTTCCATTTTCGTTCGTGGAAACGATTAGAAAAACTGTATGATGCTATATTATCCGATGGACCGATAGACTCGGAAAGGATGAGCGCGGCTTCGATAAATAAATTCACGCTGCTTGAATCTTCTTCTGCTTCTTCTTCTTCTTCTTCTTCTTCTTCTTCTTCTTCTTCTTTCTTCTCGTTCCCGATGCTGCTGCTGCTGCTGATGCTGCTGAATCAAATGGAAAACAATGTAACTGTAAAAAAATGCGGCCGCAAAAGAAAAGTATAGCTATTAGAGATAGAGCTTTAGACCGTTTTGGTTTTTCTGATGGCCATCTGATCGCTGAAAAACTCGATACGTAAATTTATTCCATTCTCGTAAATTCTTCATTTGTTTGGTCTCCATCTTTGTTTGATCGTTTTCTGATTTTTTTTGTTCTTTTTTTCCGGGAAATTACATAAGTTAGGAATAAATATTATATTTAAATGTGTTAGCAGGGTAGCAATAGTTTCAACTGTATTTATTTTAGGGTGGATTTCTTTTTATTTATATTTTATTTTATCAATTTGAAAGATGATAATAACAAATAAAAATTTAAAAAGGGAGGATTTAAACCTTTCTTATTGAATTTAACGTAATTTGCCTTCTGCAATAGATATTAATTTAAATGCTATTATTTACTTTGATTTAATTTAAAATTTCTAAAAATCAAAGTCGTTTAACTTTTTCTCAAAAATGTCGTTTTAATAAAATATTCTGAAATACTTTTTTTTTCATTTATCTTTTAGGGGTTGTTTTTAACAAATTTTTAAATAATTTTGATAGTTATATTTTTAAGGGATGGTTTTTGAAAGTTTTATGTGATTGTGAATTATTATATTTATTAAAAGTATAAGATTTTTGATATTAAGGATAGATGAAAAGATTGTTTTATAAATTTTTATTTTGTTCCCTTTCGAAACATTTAAAACCTTTTTATTTATTCCTAATATATATTAAATGGGTAATGCATTTTTTTATTTAGTCTTAAAATATATTACATGTATACTTTTTTATAAAAAAAAAATACAAAAACTATAATCAGTCTTTTACTGGTATTCAAAATAAATATTTCGAGAAAATCTACATTGGCAAACATTAAAGAAACTAAAATAAAACTTTTAAGGAAATTTTGAATTTTCAGCAAAATCTGTTTTCCACATAAGCCAAAAGCTAAAAAGCATTGCAAGCGATTTATGACAAGCCATAAAACTAAACCTAAAAACAAGAAACAAATCTATAAATTAAACGAAACACCGTAAAAATGCAGAAGAAAATCTATGGAGCTTTAGCAGTATAGTTTTTCCATAAAGCAAATAATAGAAGAAGAAGAAGAAGAAGAAGAAAAAAAAACGAAAGTAAATTAATGCAAGTCTCGTACGCAATATTTATGAACTGAGTCTCGCAGCAGAGAAAGAGAAAAACTTTTTAAAAAAATGTTCCAAATAAGTTGCTCCTCTTCCTTTTGGAAAGCGTCTAAAAGCACGAGAGAGGCGGTAAAAGGAGACTTACGGCTTGCATACGTCTATTATTGGCGTTTTAATAGAAAACTTATTTGTAGTACAAGAGATTATTTCGCATGGCATCAACATCGGCGTGCATCGGAAACTTAGTGCGACGAAAAGCAGGGAAAAAATGCGATTTACGATCCTCATACAAGGAAACATTAACAGCATTCCCGCGAATTCCTAGGCACGAGCTTTTTCAATTGTAAATTTATCGTTTTCACTTCTATAATGTTATCTGGACCGTTATTAGTACGCTGGATATTTATCTCGCGCACACAATAATGAATGAAGGAAATCAATGCACTTATTTTGTACATGCTGTACATTGCTATACATCCAAAGAAAACTTTTAATTGACCAATTACCCCGACATAAATTCCTAGACTCATTCTGTTCGGCTGCAAATAAGCGGAATGGGACGTTTAATAATGCATACTAGCTGCATTTCTATCTCTGTGTGTGTGTTTGTGTGCGTTGATACGGCCCCGTCCGTGTACCTACCGTTTGTTTAAATAGGAAAGGTGGACAATGAGTAAATTATTGAGATGCAGGGCAAGTCCTGCAACACTTGTGTTAAGGACATAAATTATATTATGCTGGATTAAGGACCGCGAACTGTGTGCTTGCAGCATACAGCATACAGCATACAGCATACACGACGTTCTGGGAACAAACGTTTAATGTAATAAAGCATACATTGGAAAAGTGTCTCGAATTTAATAACCCCACGGAGCGCGCGTTCTTCATTAAAGCAGCACAGAAAGAAGGATGCACACAGAATCCGAACTTAACATCATCGCGCACATTATTTACATCGTGGGAATGATAATTTATGAGCACCGAGTAAATTAATTAAGAGAACTTTGCGCGTACACAAAAATTCTTGCATGTAGGTATATACTACACTATGGATACTATTTTTCTGCACTCACTCTCTTTGAGCAAACGAAAAAACAAAATAATAAACAAATTAAAAAAATACTAGGAATTTTTTTCTTACTTATTTCCTTTTTTTTTTAATTTTTACTGAAATATTTATATATAATTTTAATTATTTTCCAGTTGGAAGAAATTAATATACAGGTTGGTCTATTAGTAGAGCAAAGTAAGATTGTGACTTAACTAATCAATATAAGTTACTTTTTTCTTTATTGTCATATCAATGACTATTAAAACTATAATTTAAAATTAATTTAGATTATGCCGAGTGCAATGTATCGAATATTCGTTTGATGAATTACACAATAAATTATTACTGTTTGAACTCACTAGCACAGTTTATAATTTATGGTGGTGCAGAAGGAAAGTTGAAACGTGTTTAATGTTTCAATAATAAAATTTATTACTGGACTTCATATCATTGTGCATTATAAATTTAATTAAAGATGTGCATACCTACATTCAAACAATACCGGAGTTATTTACGTATGGATCATGGCGTAACACTATTTTAAAGTAAACATTCTTTAAATCGCCCTTTGTCATTTTTAATTAACGTGTAATCATGTGTAGAATTGTTTATTACGATATTAGGCCGAGAAGTCGGATTTCCTTTCTTGTGTAGAGTTTAAAAAAGCTGACCGACTAGGTTTCTCACCCCGGCACAAATGTTTCCACCCACTTAAAGTGCGTCAGATTGAGTTACAAACTACAGAAGTGAAACTTCTCAGGCAAATATTCGAAAGAGAAGTGCACTCTTTTCGGCCTGATTAGAGAAAAAATTATGTGCTTATATTACTACTATTTTTTTAATTATATTATATTGTAAACGAAATAAAAAATAATATTGGAGTGGTACATTTTTGCATTTTATAATGCAAAAAATTAAATGGATAAAAAAATAACTTATTGGTATTATATGAAAAAATGTAATTAGAATATTAAAAACAAATATAATAGCACCCTAAATGAATAAAAAGCCCGAGGTAGGGGTAATTAGATTATGTTTATGTGTTTAAAGTAAATCTCGAGTTTATGAAGTGAGTTCAACCAAGAAATTCTGTAATTTTTACTCCAAACGTCTAGCCTTGGGGTTCATAATAACGTCCGATCATGCAATGGTCACAGGGTAATAGGTCCATGCATCGCTGAAAAACTACATTTTCTTCAATATAAGATCGTGCGTAAGGAAATGATCTCTTAAAAACAGATTACTCCCCATCACTTTACCACTCGCACCGGTATCATCAGCTATTTTAATAATAATCTTGTAACCACTTTTAATTTTAAACGTTTCTACTTAAGTTTAGGTAAAAAAATATACAATCACGCTCTTGCTGTATACATAGAACTTATAACAATCATCGGCCGCATACAGAGTGCTCAATTATTGTGGATTTTTTTATTTTGATATCTATTGACTCAAAGCAAAATCTATTCGCTTAACTTAACCAAATCTAATCCAAACTATTCTCAATGAGTTAAAATAATAAATTATGAATATATTTTAAAATTAGCAATAAAAATTAATAATAAAAAATATTTTTTAATGGAACATTTAGAACAGAACTAATTGTACCAAAAATGAAAAAAATTGTAATTATTATGTTCCATTTAACGAAACACTCTGTACATGTGGCGCTAAACTAAAAAAACTTAAACGTTTCCACCCGTAATGCATTTCTTGGACAATAATTACGCGGCTAGAAAATTATATTTGGGTTTTTGTGTATACTTTTACGTGTATACAACAAAACAAAACGGCTATTAAGGAAACATTAAAAATGGAACTTTTACCCTAAGTTAATAATCGAATAATCATCTCGTACAAGCAAAGCGAACACGAATATCACAATTACAAGTTTCGTTTCGCGATCGCTCTCGTCGGTCTCGACCGACGTACGGAAAGCTCTCTGCGTTCGCTGATTTTTATTATGATGCTCGCCGTCGTTTACGAGGGGCGGATTTAATTTCTAATTAAGTCGAATGAATGCAAAAGAGTCTCAACTCTTGCTCGATATTATTTCGCCGCCGCTAATGTTTGCATGTAAATTGCATATTTTTCCCTCCATCATGTAAAATTTTTTTTTCTCCGATTATTATTTAAGCGAGCTAACACTTCACAGTCTTTAAGCTCGGTGTTTACACATTGTATGTAGGTACACAGAAACGAATGCATCGAGTGGTTTGTAGTGCCATTAGTTGAGCTCGTTTAACCTCCTACATAAATACATCTTTATATTTGCCTTATCAAGCAACTTTGAGAGCGCACGCAGTTAAATAAATCCATTTTCGTCCTAGTAGATACCATTCTTTTCTCTTCTACAATAAAGGACAAACCATCTGGATGGTAATGTCAATTTCTAATAATATGTCGTGCCATCGATTGACTCATTTTCTTCATGTTTAATTAATCCTTTGTTTATTGTTGCATTATACAACTGCATTGAATTAAATATGAATGTCATTATAAGTGTTTGGTTTTTGTTTGAAAATCTAGAAATATTTCAAAATTTAAACATTCTTTAAAATAGCAATTACCTATAGGTCTTTTTTTATGATAATTTTTTTTCTACTTTTGAAAATTTTTAATTTATGTTTTAAGATTGTGAGATGAGAGTAAGCATAATCGGCAATAAAAGCAATAAAATCTTAAAATATCTGATTATTAATAATTTATATGCATCCATAAAGATTTCTAGTAATACCAAATAATTAATTAATTGCATATTAATAACACTAATGATAATGAAAAATCGTTCTCACATAAATCACACAATATGAAAACCGACGACCGAAATATCAAACCGCCGACCTTTCACATCGTTTATTAAGTTAATTAATTGCATATAAATTCGGTAATTATCCGAGTGCTCGTCTAATATTCAAATTTCGAATCCCGAAAAGTCCCAAACAAACTGGACCGGATATTATTTATGAGTCAATTAATTAAATTATCACATAAGCAATTGACCAAAATGCACTTAGTTTTTTATTTTTATTCCAAACAGAAAATATAATTACTAATAATTTTCATTCATTTCCCATGGCAAAATTTTTCATATATTACCTTCTTGAAAAATTGCATGTGCTCAGATTTTTTACTCCGTTTTTTAATTTTTACTGCAAAGACCCGAAGGTATCGTGTCAAAAAGCGATATACATCTCGGAATCTTAAAAAATAATTTTATATTGCTGTGTGTGTGCGTGCATTACAGTATTGCAACATCGTTCGATATTATTATTTTCCGACTTTAAACTACTGCAATTTTGCGCATTTGGCCGCAGGACAAAGTGCAATACTGCGCGTGCATTTCGGGCACATGTTCTTTCGGAATTCGTGTGCATCGAAAAAAGTAACGTTGAAAAAAAGAAGCAAACAAGTGGTGGTGCATTTTATACTCGGGGGTATTTTTCGCAACGCAGCGAGCGCTTTTGCCACTTTTCTGAAAAAGAAACCGATCGTGCGCGTCTTCAAGAAAGGAACCAAATCATTATTATATAACTCTCCCACTAATTTGTTTTAAATTGCCTACCCCAATCTCTCACACAATAGAGGGTTGCGTGTAATTTCCCGTGCCGAATTCAGGGTGTTTTCTTTACAGTTTACATCACTTACAATTCGAATATAAAGAAAAGAAAACGAACTAGTTCAGTTTATAAGATGAAGATCGAAATTATGTTTTTAAGTATACATTATTGATATTCATGTAAATGTATCTTGCGGCTTTTACGGTCAGTGTGTTGGCGTTATGTACATTTATTATCTCTCGCTTTTCAGTCCAGTTTTAATAAGTTGTCGATGAAGAAGTTGCGCCGTGCGTTTTTGGTGTCTTTTAAAGTCCTTGACCGTGCGGGCGGGCCGTGAGAACAAAACTGCGAATTTGAGGAGAGCTTCAGCTGGTGAATGAGACGAAGAAGAAGAAGAAGAAGTCTTTGACCCTGATCACTTCTGTTGTACATTGCGCGTTCTCTTCTTCTTCCTTTCAGCTACTGCCTTCGTCATCTCGTTGACATTTAATGTTTATTAACTTATTATGTTCAATGATACTTCATAAACAAACTGAAAATACTCGATAACCATGCAGCGACACGCATCGGCTCGGTACATTCATAATAAATAATATAAACAGCCGTTATGAGGCTTACCTACACGACAATTTTTAGTAATAAACAATTTATTAGTTATTATAACTTCAATTATGGTAGAAGGAATACATTAGGCATATAAATTTTATTCAATTACTTGTTTCATTGCTGTTGTCTTGTGTTTTTTATTTTATTTAATTTAAAATTTGAATTTTCATTTTAAATTGGTTATAAAATGTAATCTTAATTAATCGTAAAAAGTAAATAGAAATAATTAATTTGAGATAAAGCAAGGACATTTCTGAACGGCCAACGAAATTATGTATTAATAAACCAGCAATTAAATGGTACAATAAAAAAATCCGGAAAAAAAATTTTACTTCATCAAACATCGGACAAAAGCAAATAAAAATATATTTTTTATTGCCGCGGCCGTTGATTGACTTTTTAATTAATTCGTTAGGAAATTTCGTTGGTAGACAGTTTTATGATTAATCATTCTGTAATTTTAATCACACTTCATTTATCAATGCTGAATCTGAAAGAGTTACGAGCTCTATTTTGGCCATTAAAATTTCTTTTAATTTTTTCCTTCGTAGAAAATTGATAAGAAACGTTATTAAAAAAAAAATAGAGCATAAATTTCAAAGATTTATTCGATAATGGAACGCAATTGGCATTTATTAGAGCACGAATTTGCATGTTTTAATTAACACCTCCACTTTAAATCGCCAGTTTATTATTTCCTGGCATTAACGGTTTGTTAAACGTTCAGCATATTTCGTTGGAGGAAAAAAAGTGTGGGTGTTTTTATAAGTAGCCTTCGGGACTCTGCTCTGTTTCGGTTAGCTTCAAAAGCTTTTTTGGAAATTTACATAATTTGTTCCTCTAACATCAACTAAGAAACTTATTGCTTAAGAGTTTGAATTTATGTTACAAGAAATCTTTGCGAAACTTTATTTAATGAGGCTAACAATTATCAACATTCTAATTTTTTATTTATTTATTTATTCATTGCCGAAAACCTACATGGTAAAGTTTTAATTGTTCAGTACTTCTTTTAACAGTTATTTTTGCCCGTTTCATTTTTTATGCATCCTAACTGCACATTGCACTTAAATTAATTCTAAATCGGGATGAAGCTGGAATCCATCCTTTGCAATTAACTCTATCAGCAATTCAGCAATGCGTACGCACATCTGAAGTGTTTCTCGTTTGCGGTACGTGCCAAACGCCGGGACGGCAGTTTCGCTCCGGGGGCGGCTCGCTCATTACGCACATAGCTTAGTGCACTTAAGACCTTCAGGAATTTTCGATTAATTAGTCTAAAGGCAGGATTAAACGCGTTGTAAATCACATTAATGCTAATTTAAGTTTGCAGATTCCGGATTAAAATAGTTTGCCATATTTATAAATCGCGCCTTGCATATCCTATAAACATTCAATTTGAACTTCGGTAAATTAATTAGAATAAATTTTCATTTTTTTTTTATAAGTCAACAGTAAAAACAGAGTTTGTGTGTAGGTATATAAATTCAGTTTTAATTTGAAAACAAATCACTTTATGCTTTTGCTTTTTTTATGTCGTGAAAATTACAAATTGTCAATCTCGTATAGAGTAAGTGTATAAATAATCCTTTAAAAGTTTCTAATAAAAATCTTAAATGGTTTTATCTGGTGGAAAACGATCACAGATTGCGCAAAAATTTCCTCTCGAAAATAAAAATGAGCGTTTAAGCCTTTTAAGTCAAAAATTACGCGGCAAGTTCTACGTGTTTCGAATCGTTGATTATGTACTGTTGATTTCCTATTGCACGCCTTTGAAACAAATAAAAAGAAACACAGGAAAAATTATTGCTTTTTTATATTTTCTTTTAGTTAATACGTACATTGATTATTTATTAATAAATATTATTCAAATATTTCTTTTGCGGATCGCTCTTTACTTAATTTTTATAATTGTACCTACCGGTCTCGAATACGAATTAATGTCGATTTGTTTTAATTATTTTCAACCATTAAATTGCATTAAAAATATTTTAAAACCGTTTTACAGAACAATAAAAGTAATAATTAATAATTAAATAGAGAATTGAGTGAATTATTTGAAAAAAAAAAAAATAGTAGCATATATAGATAGACATCCATCCCATATCTCAATTGTGAATACTGAATGCAACGAAGACCCAGGCGGCTTACCCACATGCGCGCCCTATCCCGACTACTCCAGCATCCATTCTTAAGACATCGAATGC
>JASKGO010002470.1:0-14506 GCA_030556065.1 Holobus sp. GC000080
TATACTACTACCACCACACATTCACTACCTATGAATCTTTATATGTGTTCACATATACAGAAACGATTTTGGTTATTATGCCACACGGTTACCATCATCATCATCATCATCATCATCATCATCTGCCCTTCTCTCTATACATCTAATTTAAGGTTTATATTGGCCGCGCTGGAGTCCCTCGTTCAATGTATTTGAATTTGACCACTCATACAGTAACACTAGCAACAAATAATCATCATTATTGTATTTGTTTGTTATGTTTGTTATGAAGCACACTCGATTCTATCTATCCTGGTTTCCCACTGCTCTGCTCCTCTCCCCAACTGATTATTTGCGCGCAATTTTTCCCTCTTTTATTCATGCTAATGTCTGATTGCATCTATTTTCCAATTGCTGTGGACTGCAACTGCTGCACAATTGACATTTTTGCATATTATCAATCTTTTTTCAATCTTTCAATGTTTTTACCGCTCGTCTATTCGTCGATTTCTAATTAAATTAATTATTAACAGATCCATATTTTAAAAAAAATTACAAGATTTTAAATAAAATTATATTCCCTTTGTTCCAAAATTAAGGAATAAAATTCATTAAAAATCTTTAATTAAAGATAAATAAATTTGAAGGGTTTTAATCATTACATCTTCAAAATCAAAATCTTTTATCAAATATTTAAGAAGTAGTCTGTGATTAAAACAATATTTTTTTTGTTATAATTAGTATAAGAAAGAGCAAAATACAGAAAATCAAAATCACACAAAATTTGGAATAGATTTTAATTCATTTTTATACATAGAATATTGGATAGTTAATAGTGATTTTTAAAATCCATTTTTCATAAAAATTCACTGGGTTTCCTCAGATGCAATGTCATTGCTTAGTTTAGGACTTGGATCAAAAAAAGGTTTATCAATTATTTCTATCTGAAGACATTCAATAATTTGAAAGAATTGGAAACACTGTTTTACATTGTCCAAAAAATTAGATCATTAAGATATTTTGGCATAACTATAATAAAATATCTAAACATTTATAAAAGAAAAACAGTTCTTAATTTTCATTGAATTGTTCTTTAAATGAAAAACGAATTTTGAACTTCAATCAATTCAGCAAAAGTTTGGATTCTGACATTTTCAATAAATTCAATAACTTCCAAAAAAGCTCTGCATTTGCTTTCTAAAAAAAAAAAAAATTAAATACTCTCTGTCCCAAATTAAAATAGTCATTTCTTTACAGATCATTGAATTATGAAAATAAATAAATTCAGCGGATTTAAATAATTCCATCTTGAAAAACAATGCTTTTTAATAAATTTCAATAAAATTTATTGCAGTAATATTATTGATTAATAGTATCAAAATGATGCTATTGCAAATGAATTGCTCCGATGGAAAAAATGAAGAGAGAAGTTAAAAAAAAAGGGAATAAGTGAAAAAAGGTCGGGACACATGTAAATTGTTACAGGGGTTATAACACCTAATAATGTTGATGAGCGTGAGCTATGAAGAGTAAGTAAATAACTCCAAACTAACTACCAACTAACTAGTTAAATGCATCGAAAATAGCCCGAGTCCATTCATTCATGCGGAGTGTTATGTCCGTCGCTTGGCTCATTTTAACCTTCGTCAGTGTTTGGCGTACGCGTAGGTGTCTGTATCTGTACGTGTATGTGTATGTGTGCTGGCTGTGGATACGGTGGCGGTTGAGCGGCAGCATAAATGGTACACAACGCAAAACACTGCTGATGCCGATGTTGGAAAGCCGCCGTTTGTCGGTCAATTTTATACCGTCCCTAGCTTCTTTTCCCTCTTCCCTCATTCCCTGATAACTTACAATTTCTGAATATATCACGAATTAAAGTAAAAGGAACCAAAAATAATTAAAATTTCATATGAAGCAAAAATTTATATAAAAATTAAAAAAATATGTTACTTTGTTATCGAAAGATAGAATTAAATCATCATGCGGCCGACTTCATCATCAGCACGCATCGACTGATCGGCGGCTAGTGGGTAGTAAAAGCTCTCCAAACTATTGCCGGTGGTGGTAAAGCATCAATCATCGGTGTGTTTTACCGCCAGAGATTATGACCGCACTCGGTTAGCACCTCTAATGCGATCACTGTCTCCACCACCACACACACGCACACACACACACACCGTTGCCACACGCATAACGCATTTTATATATCATCAAACTGCTGCCCCCCCCCCCGGCCGGCTGCCCCGTCGCCGCCTCCTGGCAGCGCTGGTGCGGCTAGTGTGAAACTGGCGAAAAATTAGCCGCTCGCGGAAATAATAATCGCGCGCGTTGCATTTTTATAAAGAACCGTCGCCATCATCAACTGGCGGCGCGGTATTTTCGGTAATTGAAGTGATAATTGCTCGAATATTGGTAGTCGGATTGCCATTAGTATAATTGACAGTCATTCGTTTATTCGCCACTACATACTAAAAGTGTTAATAAAAGTGATAAAAGTGGCGGGCGTTCATACGCATAATGATAATTTTGTTATTCGGTTTTGAACCGCCACAGTTTGCCATTTAACTATTATTAGTGCCAGTTGCGAATTTAACACCCCCGCGATTTTTGTTGTCGACAGATTAATTTTGTTGTCTGCTGTCGAAACAATTCTGTTTTTTTTTTTTTTTCTTTTGGTTTCATTGTAAAATTGAATTCATTTTTTTTTCTTTCTGTAATTTAAAATTGTAATTTGTGTGAAATTGTAAAGAAAAAAATGTATAAAATTAAAAGGAAATATTTAAAAATCGCATTGTTTGCAAGACTGCAGCAGTTATTGAAGAAATGAAGAATTGAAGAGCAAAGAAGTAAGTTGGTGTGAGAGGTATATAGGGAGCAGCAGGACAAGTGGGCTTTTAAATATGTAAGTCAGTGGAAAAGCAGACGACGATTAGGAATCAGGATTCAGGATTGAATGAAGAGAAGATTACAAAGTGAGTGAGTCGTCGGATTTTATGTCTGACATTTTATACCTAGTTTCTCTTCCGCATACTCTCTTCCTGCTCCTTTTTATTCCTCCGCACGTCCTATATATATATCTATACGTACACCGCAATGGTTTCGCCTTCTATTATTTTTCTTCCTTTTTTATGTACCCACTTTTTTGTTCCCTTTGCGCAAAGTGCTTTTTTCTATGTAAATGTAAAATTAAAATTTTATGAATCGAGAAAATTTATGAGAGGACTATCAAAATGTAAATGAAACTCTAACTATGTTAGCACTTTTTAGACGACATTTGAATCCACGGTTTACTTACAGCTTTTTGTTTTTTTGCATATCAGTCACACACGAGAAGACGGATTTAAAGGAAAACTCACCTGTAACAAAAAAAAAAAAAGAAAAGAAAATTAGTACAATTTACTAAAACATCAACAAAATGCAGCAAAAAAAATGTTAAAATATTCAAAAACCAAATCAAAAGAAAGTGAAAATTGTAAAAACAAGACATGTTAAAAAAAAAGAGAAGATAAACTGGTGATAAACATGATTTTGCGCCGCCCCCAAGTAGTTTCACTATCAAACGTCAACCCGTCCTGTTACTACTAGGTATATCCGTTCGGCGGCGGCGGTTATTTCACAAAGGACGAAGATGCAAGAGCGGATGCGAGAAATAGACTTCATCCCTCTTTCCGCCACACATCTTTTCCCCATATCTCCACATATTCTACAGTCAACACTTCTACAGTATCGACTGTATTATAAAATAAAGTAGTCTATACTATATCAAAATGCATTTACAGAAATACATAGTATAATAGATGCAAAGTGTACATAAATAGGTAAATAACATATTCCACTTGTGTCTACTGATACTAGCTATCTACTCGTACATCAACAGCATACTGGCGAATTGAAGTACACGTAACAATACAATATGAGCACATTTATAAACAAACGTAATGTGGACTTTTATTATGTTAGATGAAAAGTTTTTATGCGCGCGCGATGCCTATTGGATGCGTTTTCCATTACTTCGCGACTATACTACTACTCTATACTACCGCGCTGTGTGTGCTCTCTGATCAGAATTGCACACACCATCCATAGTATCCCCGGAATCATATCCTGGTTTATGAGCCCCGTTCGGCCGCCTTTTTATATTGCACCGACTCGCCCTCTCTCTCTTTCCAAATAATAAAAAAAACCATTTCTTCGAGCCGAATCCACCACTTCTATCTGTTCCCCAATACTGCGAGAGCTTTCAGTTGTCACCCAATACTAACAATAATTTTATTTTTTAAGTACTAACTAATTTAAAATATATGAATTTACTTGGTACATTTTATAATGCAATCGATGACTAATTGATTATTTTGTTTGGAGAAGGAAAAAATAAAAATAGAAAAAAGAATTCAAATTGAATTTGGCAGGGTTTTCGGTGTGCTTTATGCGAGTGGTAGAGAGAACCGTGCGGAAAAGAGTGTATCCCGAATGAGATTCCGCTTTATTTCCTTTTTGATGACTCGAATATGTAATAGTAATAAGACATTTATTTCGCGTTTCCTATTTTCCTCGATCGAAATTTCCACCTTGAGACTTGTAAAACTAATAAAAAAATTCTATTTGTATCTTTTACTAGTTTGGCTTTTAAATAAATATTCTCGTAAAATCGCGCTCAAAAGGTTTCTGTGTGTGTGTGTGTGTTGTGCGTATAGTATAAGATTTCAAATATAATAAAATTCTATAAGTTCTTGTTTTATGCTTGCGTTTAAAATGCAATGGAATAAAAAAAGTTAAGTAAAAAAACAAAAAACAAAAAAAAAAAAACAAGCGCGCGGCCATTGTTTTATAAAAATACATTAATTTTTATTACAGCGAATAAAAAGATATCTATACGCGTATACATATAATGTATATAATATAAATAAAGTGGAAGAAAGATAAAAGTTCGCGTCTTTAGCTTTAATATCTTATATTTATTATCCCCATACCAACGAAATAATTTAATATTCCTCGCAATAAATTTCGGATTAGGGTTTACGGCGCAGTAAAAATGATAATTTATAACAAAATATCCAAATTCATTCTTCTACTACTACCACTACTACTATGCACATAGTACATAGCTAACTTTATATTGCAGAATATACATTCTTTATATAAAATAAACTTTTAATAAATAAATATGTAAAAAAAAGAGCGATATCAAAACCGATAAAAGAAACATTAATTTTGTATTTTAATTTCTTTAATTTCCTATAAAACAAAAATTCTTTAAAATTTAATCCTATCTTTGTAGCAATTCCACAAATAAATTAATTTTTTAATAATAATAACAAACGCAAATTAAAATAATCGCAATTCAACATTTACAAATATAAATAATATCCAAGGGCCGCACCCAATCAACATATTTAACAGTGCTTACAGTTTTACATATCATTACCGAGGAGATATCAATCTTTTAATTAATAGCCTAGCGCGGTACGAAGAAAAAATAATAAATTTCGACCTTTCTCGTTCATATTTCCAAGTCGACATAATACCGAATTAATTACTACAGAGGAATAAATGATTTAATTAATTTTAATTTACATGTCTCTCCTTTATACTTTATATGTGGCTATATGTATACGATGCTCTTGTACATTATGTATGTGTGCTCCTTTCTATTTACATATAGATTAAGGAAAAAGCCATTATAAAATCGAACAAAATTTCATTAGGGTTGAAATATAATCAGTATAAATGTGATTATTAATTAAATCGGGAGAGTCTCTCTTGACCGCCACACACGTATACACATGCAAATACATAGTATAGCATATAGGCAAAGTATAAATAAATGTAAAACGAAGAGACAAAAACACGCAAATTTCTACTTTCCTATGAGTGTATTTGTAAATTTGTATATTCACGTACGTAAAGAGAGAGAGAAAATACGCTTCGTCCAACCCACTTTCCGTTGGAAATAACTAATAATAATCTAAAATCTTTCGGGTCGATTCAAATAACAGTAGGCACTTAGTTTAATTACGTTTTCTGATATTGCGCCATATCTTCACTCGACTCTTCTTTATACATAGATACTTTCATGCTTTTGTACTTGTAATTTATTAACAAAATTATTGCGCGCAACTTTTTGCACTTCTCCCGGCGGTTGCTTGCTGCTTGCTGCTTGCTCTTCGTTTCCGGCGGCCGAAGAGGAAAAGCGTTCTTTAAGGGTGTCCCTAATGAAAACAGATTGGACGCTATCTCCTTCTTATTTATATTGACACGAACGAAGCTTTATGCACCTCGTGGGGAGCACGAATATATTTAAATTAAATGCACGTTACACTTTAAGACACCCTCAATTTCCAGCGTACTTTTTCGGTGCGTTCGCGCTAATTCCGAAGCGAATAAATTGCATTTTCTTGAAACCACCGCCGCCGCCGTCGCCGCAGTTCGAATTCGGGGAAGAGGCAAAAAAAAAAACGACGACCGGAAAAACGTAAAAAAGTAAATAGAAATATGATTGCAGCAGCAGTCATCAGTGGCGAATTATTACTGTTCCCGCTCGAGTGGCAATACTTCAATAGTGTGCAGTAGTAGTATAGCTACGTGGAGAGCTTCTAACCACTCGGAATAAATTAATTAAACTAATCCAATTAATAAAGCAAGCAGCGGAGGCGGCGAATATTCGTTTCTGCCATCCCATGCCCTGGCAGATACATTTGTGCTTCAACTTGAGCTGCGTGTCTCTCTCTGTCTCATTTCCCTAGTCTTCGGTCTTTTTGCCCCATTTTTGGGGAATATTATGTATGGCGGTGTTAGTGGGGCCCTTTAAAATTTACTCTTTACATGCAAGCGGCGTCATAATTCATGGCGGTGTACTTGGATTTGGCGGCAGGAAATTGCAAGATGACTTTTCGAAGATTTCAGTTTTTTTTTTCTCTTCTTCATTTTTTTGTTTTCTGTTTTGTTTTTGCTTCTTTATTATGGTGCTGTGTTATGTCGGGTCGTTATTTTAATTTCGCGACGCTTTTCCACCAGCGCGAAAAAGTTCGTTTATCGTTATTTGCGCAAGTGTCGCTTCGATATTTTACATAATTTATAAATAAAAATTCATATAATGCGCGTTATTACACTTCTTCTTCTTCTTCTTCTTCTTCTTCTCCTCCTGCTCTCTGCTCTAACTAAGAGAGTGGCGGCGTGAAAAGACGCATGCAAATTGTGACGTCAGCGGACGGCGACGACGAAATTTAAATTTTAATGGTCTCCTTCTTCTTATTCTGCTCCCCCTAAATATTATTATCCAGACAGTTTTATATTTTGTTCTTTCTGCTTTTTCATTTTTTTTTTTTCTTTTTCTTGTATTTTATTTTATTTTTTCAGTTTTTTTTTTTCGCTGTAAGAGCAGAAAACTTAAATATTTTGGCGGTTTCCTATTAGATTTTGTGATTTTTGCTTTTTTAGCACTTTTTAACAATTTTTTTAAACAATTTTTAGGAAATTTATAAGTAATAGAAGAAAACCCAAGTTTTCTGCAGTTTTTTATTTTTAATTCTCTGAATTTAGTTATTTTTTACTTACTGCTCCTATATTTTTATTTTTAATTAAAATAATTTTAGTTAATTGAAAAAACAAAAAACCTAAAAAAATAATAATTGGTATAAAAAACAATAATGAAAATTAAAAAAAAAAAAAATCAACGAAAAGTGTAAAATAATTAAAACCCTTAACGACGGTAAATTTTTTTCGCAGAAAGCAGAAAAATTGAATTTTCAATCTGCAAGTGCAGAAATAGAATTTTTCATATTCATCGTATTAGCAACAAGCAAGAATCGTTCATCATTTAAATTGGATTATGGCGTTAATTATAAAAATTGAACTGCTATATGCGAATGTATAGATTTTACACACACAGATACAATTTAGGGGCACAGCCACACATACAGCGACATCGTCACGGCCCTCACATATCGATGCATGTACAGATTATATTTTTCTCCAGCTGAATTTTCTCCCAATGTACACACGTACCTATATGTGTGTTTGCAAGTGTGTGCGATTTCCGCATCTGCAGGATTGGACGGACGGACGCCGCGGCGCGTCCGTTCGTGGTGTGAGTGAGTAAGCGCGCGTTCGCGTTCTTTCCCTCATCGCAGTCCTGCGGCGGGCGCGCACACACACAAAAAAAGTGTAATTAATTTTTGAGATGGATATATGTAAAATATCGGGGGGACGGTGACGCCGCCACTGCCGCCGCCACCGCTGCCGCCGCCGCCGCCATGACTCGTCGATACGCGATTGGAAAATAAATCTACAAATGAAAATGAAAAAAAAAAAAAAAATCGCGATATTGGGTGCGCGCTTTAAAACGCTCGTTTCGTCTCTTTCGCCGAAAGCGTTACTTCTCTTTTCTCCGTAGCGGCGCGCTCTCACTTTTGCATCATCCCCCGCGTTCGCGCCCGCAAAAAAATTCGGGACAGGCTTCTCCCCCAAAAACTGCTGTACAAAACCGACTCGCGCGGTTTCGATAAATCTATACCATTTGCGCACATTTTTTCAAAGGGGTAGTTTTTTTTTTTTTTTTTTTTTTTTTTGATTTTTTATTCATTTACAACTTATTTTATTGATTTTTTTAATAAATTATTTTTTCAGTAAAAAATAAAAATTAAATGAAAAAAAAAAACCTCCCCTGGAAACCAAAATCACAATGATATGAAGTAAACAATGGCTTCGGAAAAGTGTATAATAAATGTGCGCGACATTATAAGAGAGGCACTTTTTCTGCACTAAATGTCTGCAATTGCAGCGCTACTTGCCGAAGCATAAGAGATCACATGCACCCTCAACAGTAGCTATATATTAATACTCTTTTTGTTTTCCACCATATATATATATATATATATATATATTATGCGGATAGTGTGCACATCACAAAAACCACCCCGCACACATTGCGCACACGTGTATGCATGTGTGTGCGTGTGTGCGTTAGGTAATAAGCATCAGAGGAGGAATATACGGTGAAGTAGTGGGTGCTCCAAGTGCACACATGCAGAACTTTTTTTCTCTCGCTTTTGCATATCCATCCGCATATAGTACAAACTACAAAGTTATCGACGAATTAATACACAACCCCTTAGCTTCTATGTGTAGAAGAAAACTTGGCAAGTATGCATTTTTTTTCTTTCATTTTTCTCTTTTTATTCCTAGTAGTCCTCGTCGGACGAAGAATAAATTAACGAGAAGAAGAAATTTATGCGAGATAAAAGTCTGCAATTTAAAGTCTGGATATATGTATAGTATACACGTCGCCCCATCCGCACACGAACACCACCACGTCTATATCTAAAATATAATTTAATTTAATATTTTTTATCGCAGACTATAAATCAACTCTAATTAACTTAATTAAAAATAATTTTAAGCGCGCTTCTTTTGTTGAAGGCGCTGCGCTACAAAATGTAGATATCCTTTTCTCGCTTCTTCGGCCTCTTAAAAGTCTCCGCGTCGGTTACTTTTTCTTTTCTTTTTTTTTTTTTTTTTTTCGTTCGTTAGTCTGCTCCGCAGCAGCAGCAGCAGTAGTGCTTCTTCTCTCCATTCTTTTCGTTCGTCTTTTCTTTTTGGTATTTAATACAAAAGAAAGTTGATTAAAATTTATAAAGTTATAGATTATGTACGAAACTCATTTCTAAGCATGAATATTATATATTGAACATATATATATATATATATATATATGTATCTAGATACAGTATAAAGGGTAATACCCAGTGGAAAGTATATTATATACTTTTTTTTATTATATTAAAAAGAAAAAAAAGTTGTAAGTGTATATCGGCCAATTAAGCGACTCGCTGCAGACATTGATTAATTTTCAACTTTATATTTTCAGCCTAAACATTTCTTATTGTGCTTTGAAAAGCTACTTCGTTTTCATATACACAGATACATTGAAGAGTTGGATTTACAATTAAGTGGTGATAATAATAATAAAAAAAAAAAAAATTAGAAGATGATGATGACTAGAAATTTTCATTTTTTGTAATAATTAAAAATTTAATTAAAATTTTAGTAATGAAAATCTATTAAATAAAAAAAAAAGATTTTTTTCTTGTAAGAAAACAAATAATTAAACATTCTTTACAAAAATTTTTTTTTACATTTTTTAAGAAGAGACAAAAATAGAAAAAGGCATTCTGCACGTTTTACATACATCAGGGGGGGCTAGTGGTGTTGTATGGGATAGGAGGAGGCACTTGTTCTGTATTAATTATGTAGGCATTGTGTGATGTATTATTACCAGTGCTTGTGCGTATTACTTCTCTCTGCATGTACACATATCTACGAATGTATGTATGTGCATGTGTATGCGCATGAGTGAGTGTATGTGTATGTGTATGTGCGAGTGTGTTTTTAGCAGAGTGAGAGTGGGTGGTTGGTGCACGGGTGGCGAGAGAAATGTTAAGGATGAAGGGGTTATAATAGAGAGAGAACACCCCTCTGGTGCTTAATCAATACCAGGGCACTTGTACAGCTTCGCCTGCACCCTGATTGCTAATTTAATAATATGCACACCGCCAACTCTTGTTTAATATGCGGAATCAAATTTGTATAAGTTGTATGCATTATCGCGTGTGCTGGCGGTGTGTGCGACACCGGTAACTTTGTGTGCGAGCGTCGCGACGCCTGACTCAGACAACTCAGTCGTTGCTGTTACTGCCTGCTTGCCGCTCATGCTGCTCTTGCTGCTCTCGCCGCTCGTTCTTCTTCTTCTTCTTCTTCTTCTACATCGTCATCATCATCATCGTATAGCAAGCAAGCACGACGAGGAGCCTTCACGTTAGATTACGTACCGAAATTTCCAACACACTCGCTAAACGCTATGTAATACTGTTTTAAGGCGTCGCTCGCCGCCCCCGGAAAACTTATTTCGTCTAATTGCTAATTTCAAGATAAATATTTCATTTGCAATCCTGTTTTCGCGACTTGTTTTAACTGGATGGATATATATATATATATACGGAATACGGACTAATTGCTTTAAATCTTCCTTTTTCGCTTAAATTTGATTTTATTTTGATCATTTAAAATTTTGTTCTTGGAAAAAAATAATTATATTCCCTCAGTTCTAAATTATGGGATGCATTTCTTTAAGAAAAATTTCACTAACTGACACTTTTAACTTCTCTTTTAATTTGGTTCTTTAAATTTATCTTTAAGAAATTTGCAGAAAGATTTATTTAAAATTGTGGGAATGGAAAAAGATGTGCAAATTTTAAATTTTAGCAGTTGGAAATTGATTAATTTTGAAATTTTAGAAATAGAAAGAAGCTAACAGCCAAATTACCACAAACCTAGCAGTTCTTCCGAAATTCAAATTTTCTTGTTTATCTACATCCCCAAGAATTGCCTAATGAAATTATTAATATCCTTATAAAAGAGATAATAAGTTGAAACTTAAAAATAAACTATTATCACAACCTTTTACCTAAAAATTATAAATTCCAGATTTGA
The DNA here is from genome assembly GCA_030556065.1 of Holobus sp. GC000080. Lineage (NCBI taxonomy): Eukaryota > Metazoa > Arthropoda > Insecta > Coleoptera > Staphylinidae > Holobus > Holobus sp. GC000080. The sequence goes on from JASKGO010002470.1 coordinate 11,470, forward strand.
AGTCCTGTTCTTTATCATAAAGAACTTTTAAAACCTTCCCTTTAATATTTTTTCATACAGAAAAGATAAAATACTTCTTCTGTTCCAAATTAAGGTATAAATTTCTTTAAAAATCATTGATTAACAAAGATAAAAATTGTTAAAAAAAAAGTTAAAAAAATGAAAATTTGATTGGAAATTTCCAAAAACACTTTTTTCATTATTTCATTAATTAAAACTAGCAGTATATATATTAAAATTATTTTAAACAATAATTCAATAAATAAATAAGAAAACATCAATTTTCATCATTAGAAAAAAAAGCAAATAAAAACAATAAGCACTAAACTTAAGCAAATAAAAACAAAAAACAAAAAGCAACAAAGCAAAAAGGGTTTAAAAAAGATGGCCACTGGCAAATATCGATTGACTTGACGGCCCTTGATTATTTTTTGCCCATGTTTTTTTTATTTCCAATTTCAATTCTTCAACTTGCCACCCCTATATATTCACACATGTGAATAATATATCGTACGTATACACACAGCGAAATATAAAAATTGAGCCGCGAAAAAAAAAAAAAAAGAAAAACGAAAAAAATTCCCTGTTCCCTTCCTTCATGCATACAACATTCTCTGTACGATTCCATGCACTCTCTCTCACACACACACACACACACACAAACACTTAAACATACAGAAATTCATTCTCATTCGATATAACGTATACTATATATATCTATATATAGTATAGCACATATATAGATGTATAAAACTGCTACTGGTGGGTGATTAATTATTTTTTGACGTTTCGCTTTAATTGAATATCGAAAACACATTATATTAGATTACCACCCTCCCGAATGCATCGGCGGCACCAGCACCAGCAGCAGCAGTAGCAGCAGTAGCAGCATTCGAGTTTAAGCGGAGTAACAACAGGCAGTGGCCATCATCGACTACCACCACCGTTGCTGACTGTTCGTCTTTGCCTTTTTTTATACATATATTTTTTTTTCACTTTTCATTATTATTATTATTATTCTTCTTCTGATTACGATGATTATTATTATTATTCGACCGTTTCTATTATTTTACGCTTTATATTTCCTATTGTGTGTGCATGTAGCACAATTATATGAGACCGGATATAATAACAAATTTAATCAACGTCGTAATTATCGTTCTGCATACACGCGGATATTCACGTAATGCGGCAGGCTGCCAGCACAAACAAAACCTATACTACACACACACACACATACACTTGCATACAGTGGAGTGGAGAAGTGCACACACACACACACACACACACACACACACACACACACACGCTGACACTAATAATTCGAATGCAGGTTGCAAGCAATTTAATAATAATAAGAGAAATAAGAGGCGAATCATAATAATAATCGTAATGAAATAAAAATAATAGCCATAGCGAGCTGTATACAGATATACACACAGCTAATAACAACAAACAACAACAATAATAACGGCCACTAATAAGTAATCCTATCGTATATACTACGTATAAAGAATACGTACATATGTGCAGAGGCTGAATAATGGTATATGTGCGTCTAATAACCATGCATGGATTTCATTATTTTATTTTTATGTACAATAAGCAAATCTCTGGATAAAAAGAGTCTCAGACAAATTGCAATTTCAAATATTTCAAATGCAGAAAGAATAGAAGAAATAATGCGAGAAAAAGAAGAAGAAAAAAAAAACTCGTTAAGTGCTTATTATTATTTATTTGGTATTTATTAGAGATTTAATTAATAATTATATTGTCATTGCGCATATAGACGTTAACAATGGACGTAATTAGCTTAATTTTTAATGGCGCATCTCATGCTGTAATCATCTGCTGTACGCTTCATGGAAATATTTAATATAAAAGGATATTCGACAGATATAAAAATATGCAGAATATATGCTATACCACTGCTGATTTCCATCCCTCGCGTTTCAATATCTATATTATGTACCCTATGGTCTCTTTTTCATGATTTTTCACTTATGTATTACATGCACATGCACATATACACACACATTGATGGGAATTTTTCAGAGAAATGTTCTCTACGTATGTATAGAGGTACATAGGAAAAAGTGAAGCTATGTATACGTGTTCGGCATCGAGTGAAAATAATCAAGTAAAGTAAATATTGCTTTCATAAATTAAACATGAATTTATCCAAGATCTGTTATTTGCATATTTGATTCAACTTCGAAATTATCGTGGAAACGCGTGATGTTCGAATGCGCATAAAATTATAGAAATGGAAAACCCGAAGCTATTTCGATAATGGCATAGTTATTACCATCCCTCATCGTTCCCGATAAGTGTTGTATAGTAGTTCTTTATGTGTGCCATTTTATACTTTCTCTATACATATATGTATAGGCTACTTCATTCCCTGGAAACTTTTTCCAATTCCATACATCTATCTCATTCATTGTTCTTATTAATTATTAGTCTGCGTGCTTTTTCTCCAATTCAAATGCCGCTTAAATATTTCAACTGCTGAACGTTTTAAGCTTTTTGTTTTTGGTTAGTTTTTTAACTTTTATTTTATTATTATTTGCTTTGGTCCAAATTATAGTTTAGATTTTTGTTCAAATTGTGGTGTTAGAATAGATATTGCTTCAACTTTGTTGAAACTTCAAAATTTATAGGAAATTTTAAATTTTGGCACAAATTTTGGTATAATTTTATGTTTTTTGATTATTTTTAAATAATAATCACTGGTAAAATTTGTTTTAAGTTGAAATTACTTCTTACATATTAGATAAACCATTATTCTTTCAAGATGGAATGATTGAAATCCTTTAGGTTTATTTATCTTCGTTAATCAAAGATTTTTAAAGACATTTATACCTTAATTTGGAACAGATGGAGTATTTTGTCTTGAAATATGATATGAAAAAAATAATAAAGGGAAGGTTTTAAAAGTTCTTTATGATAAAGAACAGGACTTCAAATCTGGAATTTATAATTGTTTGGTAAAAGGTTATGATAATAGTTTATTTTTAAGTTTCAACTTATTATC
>JASKGO010002472.1:0-24853 GCA_030556065.1 Holobus sp. GC000080
TTGCTTGACTGTTTCGTATATCAAGGTTTAGGACGCTTTGACGTCAAAAAGGTCGCGTCGACTCAGTTTATCGTTTCGAGTCACATGACTAACAGCTGATTTTTTAATTATGATTTTATTTAATTTTTATATGTTAGAAGTAACAAATTAAAACTTGAACACGATTTTCGAATTCCTCGCAATAAAATCTATGAAACTCAATGTAATTTCTGCTAATTCTTTATTACCGGCAACTACCCTATTACTGTAAGTAGAGTGTAGATGATACCAATAAGCTCGTAACAAAACACAAAAAATGATGTAATGACATAAAAAAAGAAAACCCAATGAAATAATAAACGAAAACGAATTTGGCATTAGTAAGTAGTAAGTAATGAACAAAGGGTAGGTAGTGCTATATGAAATGTAAACTGAAAACGGAGGAAATAAAACGTTAGAGGCGAAGCAAATAGATTAAGTGTTAATGTAGTTATCAACCCCTAAGTTAATAGTAAGAGATTTCCAGCCGAATGAACCGGACAGACGCATTAAAGGGCAAATGAGGCATGCAGAGCATTTATACACTGGCGAACCGAGTTAATGTGCGTTGCGTGCCCCAGGCGTACCCCGGCCCGGCGTCCACTACTGCCACCACCACCACCAACACACTCTCAAAACTCTGCTCTGCTCTGCTCTGTTCGCTGCTGCTGCTGCCCGTGATAGACCATATAATTTCCCGGTCGTCGGTGCTGCCTGCTGCAGCGGCAGAGGGACGGACGACCAACCGCCGACCAGGGCCTATCTCTCGGGCAATTTACCATTTCGCGATTCACCAACACATGCGAAGCACGCATGCACGCACGCAATAATAATGATGTCTGCTGTGCCTCTCTCTTCATTTACTAGTGCAGGCGCACACATTTAAATATATTCAAATTCAACTATCGTATATACACATATCGCGATTGCAATTCCGCAAAACACCCAGTAAATGAGTGCTGTGCCGGGAGTATAGAGGACCCATTATATTGTCGGCGGCCATTTTAATAATAACAATATCGCGATGCGGGGCAGAAACGGGGGGAGCAGCAACCGCCACCGCCACCGCTCTGTCGCTCTGCCGCTCTGCCGCCCGCCGTCGAATATAGCGCAGGCACAGGCAATTAAAACAGATGATAGGCGATAATGGCGTTAATTAATTCTCCCTTTCGCGGGCGGGACGCTGTACGCTAATGTGCAAATTAAATTGTTATACTCTCTATTCTGCTCTGCGCTCTCTAACTCGCCGCTATTTACCAATTACCCTCTCATTCTCTTCCCCCGAACGAACTAAATCATTTTACGAATACGTTTCCCCGTTTTGTTACACCATGATATGCTCAATGTAATTACATTATTAAGAATACAGTGTGCTACACATTATTATACATTATTAGCATATACAGGGTACTACAATTATCTGTAATTCTATACTATAAGCATGTCTATAATGTTGGCAAGCTGGATATTACATCAATGTAAGCGCACTAAGGGGCAAATAATATAAGGATTGCGTATACAAAGGGCATAATTAATCTTCCCGAAAGTCGGCCCTTAGGTGAGTTAAAAGGTGTCGTCGTCGAATAAATAGACGGTGGTGGCGGAGGGGCGGCGGGTTTGCCGGCCCCGTTAATTATTTCTGTGCTTGTGCTGTGCCTGTGCTAAGCGCCGAGGCAAAGTTCCGTCGTCTCTAATTGCCTGCGCGAGTGTGAAGCGGTCTTTATAAGATAATCCGGGTAATAGAAGGAGTCCCGTAATTATCCCCCTGTAATTGCTAGAGACGTAGATTAGCTCCATTGTTTTACAATTCCCAGTGGAAGATAAATTGCAGCTCGTTTGCAAATCGGTTTCCGATTCGTCCTCCTCGTTTTTGTGCCTTCCTTGCCGCTCTCATCGCTATTTTGCTTCTTCGTTTTCGGGCATTACTATACATAGTATATACAAACAGGTTATACTCTTTATTTTGCAAATTAGAAGCAATCCTTTTTATCTATTTTTTTAATATATATATTTTTTAATTAATTCATTAGTTATGGATTTTCTGAATATATTGATGTAAGTGAATTTTAATTTAATTGCTAATTTTTCAATAAAATTTATAATTTTAGCTTTCTTTTTTTTAATTCTTATTTTAGTAAATGAAATGGTAAATGAATAATAATTAAAAATTAGCTATAAAATTATGTAATGAATTAATTAATATTTTTTGTTAAATTTCATGAAGAGTGATTTTAAAATATCTAATAATCGAAAAATGCTAATTTATGCAGTTTTTTTTTCTTTTAATAATGTCATTATGTTTAATTTTCAAAATTGTTGAATGTTATATGCAAAACTAACAGTTTTGTGAATAATTAATGATAATAATAACAATAAAACAACAGAAAACTAAATTCTTTTTATTTCAGAATTATTGATTTATTTAATATTTAACAATTAAATTGATTTAAAAAGTAATTAATACATTTAATTTCAACTTGTCAAATTATAAAACGGAAAATTAATTAACAGTAAAATTAAAAAAAGTTAATAAAGTTGCGCATTAATAAATTTGGGATGAGTTATTGTTCAATTAAATATTTATTTCAAAAAATCATAATCACGGGATATCATAAAAATTTATTTCAATTATAAATCTGACTTATTTATTGATAACTGCAAAGATGTCTGGAAATTTCTTTTTTGATTTAATTTTGAATTAACTTTCTTATTTGATTTCTAACGGCTAAATTTTAAACAATTTTATTCCTTTTTCGACATTGTATTCTGAAGACCTTAACATATTTAACAAATAAATCTAATCAAATTTTAACGATTTTTATTTTTTATTATTATATTTGATTATCTAAGGAAAAATATTTACAAAACTTGATGATGCTTAAACAAAATCTTATTGAATTGGGTTGATTTCATTTGTTTTTCTAAAACTGCAATGTTTACTTGGAAAATTTATAGGTCATTGATTAATTAACAATAAAAAAGCACCATCGGTTGAATTGCGTATTTATTAATTTTATTTCGTTATTGGTTTTTATTTATCGAATATATGCCATGAATATTAATTTTCGAATCTTAAAAATGCAATTAATTTGTAAACTATTAAATTTTACTGATTTATGCCAAATTACTCAAAAAACATTTTGTAATTAATATTCAAACATAGTATAATGCAATATTTCACTCAAGCGAATTATTTTTTTGGCAAATTTCATGAATATGCATAACGCATTTTGACATAAAAATAATTTGCAAACATTCCCAAGAAAATAAAACTCCATCGATTTCAGTTATTTAATTAAGTTATTAACTTTTATTAAAGAAGCGGCATTTTTGAAATAAATTTACAGTTAAATTTTTAACTAACAATAAAATTGATTGAATATTACGAGATTATTTTTTTTTAATTAGATATACGTAAATCAATTCAAAAAAAAATTATCAATTAAATAAAGTTATTAATTTTTAAATCATTGCGAAATTATCAATACTTTTAATGGCAAATTTACAGTTGCAAATGATGCTCATTAGTCAACCCCAAAGAAGGGAATAAATAAAACTGCATAAATATCAATAAATAATTGATTATGAAGAAAACGCGTGTGCGTCTAGTGCGGACATATTATTCCTAGGATATTCTAATTAATTGCCGCACTCTTTGTTTACTTATTTGTAAAAGCAACTAATGAATTTCCCTTTAATTAATTGCATAAATTTGCGCGCAATAAAGAAAATTTACAAGCGTTCCCGTGTAATGGCGCAACGCGCAGTAATTAGTAATTTTAATGAGAAAAACGCTTATAAATTGTATTATTAATTATACGAGCAGCAGCAGCAGCAGCAGCAGCAGCAGCAGCAACAGCAGCCGATGCAAAGAACACACCGTGCATTATACTACTCTTTTATATGGTGTATCTGTGTAGTGTGTGTGTGTGTGTGTGTGTGTGTGTGTGTGTGTGTGTGGTGTGCAGTACAATGCACGGAAGAGAGACGCAGCCAGAAGCAGTTTTATCTCGGGCGAAAAATCTAAGGCGCTTTATGTTTATTTATAATCCGTTTGTTTCGTTTAATTGGAATGAGTCCACCAAAAGCGAGTTTTTCTACACACACAGCACACATACAATGAATGTGTGCATCTCTTTCAGTGGAAGCCCTCAGCAGCAGCAGCAGCCGCTTGCTTGGCTACCGTTCTGTGAGCTGCTCCTCTCTCCAGCTCTTTATCTCGATCTAAATTAGTAAAATCTCGAACATTAATTAAAACTTATCGTCGCACTCATCGTCGTCGTCATCGGCCCCGCTTGCGCTTGCCGAATTGCTGCCGTAGGTACGTGGTACGTGGATTATAAACCGGCACACCGAAGCCGTTTCAGCTTTAATCGCCTACAGATAGATATATATATTATATGTCTGCTGCTGCCTGCCCTTACACGCATACAGTGTTCAATGTTCATCTCTTGTGTGCCTGTGTGCACACAACACAGCCTTAATCGTAATTATATGCCTTTTATTGTTATTTACCATCGTCAGCTGTTAAAACGACATATTTATAAGCAATTAAACGGTTTATTTGATTAGTGGTCGAAGAAGAAGACTTTATTGAATAATCTATACTATATATGCCTATAGTATGTATCTTATAAATGCTATTACTATCCTTTACACCTGCCCTTTTGTATCGTGCACTTTTTCTTCCCTTATTCCTTTCCCTTTGTGTAACAATCTGGCCACAAATGAGTAATGAAATGAAATGAAATGAAATGAAATGAAGTACTACTACGTCGATACTCGATACATAACAATTTAGATTTTCACCCAGATGGTTTCTTAATATACTTCCTTCCCATGCCTTGAGTCTTGAGCCTTCCCTGAAAAGGTGTTCGAGTACCTATTGTATCGTCATCGACAATGCTTTTTGACTTTCAATCTTCTCAGTCAGTCTCGCTGAGATGGTTTGAGGAAGCTTTGTGAGGGCAAAAACATGCCTAATCTGCGTGTAAGTCCGCAATTCTAAAGAAACGTGTACTACTTGGAATAGAATAAGTAAATTATGGAAATCCGATTTGCACGGGAGGATTTCCCTCTGCGACGTGTCAAAGTTTACAAACAAATTGTAATTCCCGGTAAATCAAAGTCTTAGGCCACGACTTAAGAAAGACTTACTTAAGTGAACGCAGTTTACACGGCAAACAAATGCTTTTAATATTTTGCATAAACTTTTCTTCTGCTATTTTAAGAAGAAATAAAAAGAAGAAAACTTTTAATTCGGTTTGTTGTAAAAAAGTCAAAATTTTCATTTAGGTTAAATTAATTGGTTTCTTAAGAATATTTTTGGTTTAAAGCGATATTTAGAAAAATGGAGGGGTTAGTTGCACTAATCATTATGAGGAATTAAATATCACCAAAAAGCAGTATTCTAAAATTCTAAGCTCGTTTTTAGTTTTTAGTTTCTATTTAAAAATGAACTCAAATGAGTCATTACTTTAGTATAGGGACAACGGTACAATGAAGAAGTTATAATTAAAAAAGAAAAACATTAAAGGGAATCACAGAGGACTGTGTAAAATAATAATTAGTAGTTGGCTAAGTTCAAAATATTGCAACTTGGGAAATAATTAATTAAAATTAAATAAATTGCGAAATGTATCTATGATGAAGTGATGTCTTTTTTGACTGACAATCAAGCTGAAGAAAGGTATAACGATGTTTCTGGTCTCTCGTATAACTTTTACTAAATATTCAAAGCCAACTTTAAGAATTCAGATTTAAAATCATAACTATAAGTTGCCTGTAAGTAATCTAAATTCTAAACGATATACAAATCACCAAAAAATTATATCAGCTGCAAAACTCCCTTAATTGATCTAACAAACAGTCAGTATACGTATAATACATTATGCAAATCGGTCGAAATTGACGGAAATTACAAGCCGAAAACCGAGACAGACCATGCTATTAATTAAGGGGTCGAAACTTGGATCTTACCTTGGCAGCAGAAGCGGTCGCCATTATCTTCACCGCATTGTGCACAGACTTCGGGAGCAATTTGTGGCACCAATTTACAGCACGATATATACGCTATAAATCATAAAATCAATTGATACAAGGGTAATTGCGTTCGCTTAGTTAATAATATGTGGTTAAGTGACGACCTTAATGCCCGAATCGAGTTAGCCGTGCCCCGAAAATATAAATGCACTTTGTGTGTCCCCGGTCTACGTTGGACATCTGCATGGGGCACACCACAAGAATGGCCACTTAATTGGACCCCTATGATCATAATGTGCGTGCTTTCTTGTGTGTGTGTGTGTGTGCATGCGTGTGTTTGCTGGGCATGTGTCAAACTACATGTCGATGTCGAAAAAAAAATATTTGTACTTACTTTTTTTACGTATTGACGAAATGCTTTTCTGCCACACTACACACTCGCGGCCATTGACTGCTGTCAATTGAGGTTATGTTTTTTAAGGTAGAAAAACATAACCTCAATTGACATCAGGGTAGCAGACCCGGCGCCTTCACCCATTTTAATTGTTTGCGCTTTTCACTTTTTTCTTTGTTTTTCTATTCAATTTTACTACAAATAAAAGAAGAAGTAAAATTTGTATGAAATTAAACAAAAATGAAGATTTTACTGCTAAAGATGTTGATGAAAAACACAGGTGAAACTGAATAATCAGAATAGTAAAACGCGCATTTTGAAATTTGATCTCAAATTTAGTTTTTGTTTTAATGGCTGTCTTGTATTTATTTATATTTTTCCTATAGGGAAAATATGAAAGACATTTATAGAAAGTAATAGAATTTTGGAAGTGTCAAGTGTTTATTAAAAGTGTTTTTGAAAGCAAACAATTAAAGAATAGTGAAGAAATCGAGTCAAAGGTAAACAAAATCAACAATTTTAAGTTCAAATCGCACTTACAAAGACAACCATTGTTGTTTTATAATAGTTTAGTATTGTTTAGGCTCATAAAGGTCCTTAAATTTTCCTTTTTACGATTTGTTTCAATCATATGAATAAATCAGAGTTTAAAAAATAAAAAAATAAAAAATTTGAACTGAAAAATGCAAATTTTTATTTGTATCTAATTTTGTCGAATTAAAAATAAATTTTAAAATTTTAATCGAAATTCTGTAAAGCAATTAATTGTCTTCTTTTTATTTGTAATATTAATTACATTATATTTTAATAGCTTTTACCATGATAAATTTACATCTGAAATTTTAAAGTCGTTGCTTTTGTAATTTATGAAATTAATAAATAGCAAATTGGTCATAAGTTACAGATTATTATTGCATAAAATTAATACTAATTAGAAAGCAAAGACTATAAATTACATGGAGCAACAACAACGTGCCGTATATACACATAGAAAGCACAAGAAAACAAAAGAAAACACGATTTTCGCTGAGATAACTATAAATTAAATTAACCGGGCACATGATAGCAATTAAATGCTCTATTCAAGATCCACCTATTGTTTTATGAGCATTGCTAATTAGTAACACAAACCATACAAGTTACTGGTTAGTGTTATTATCAATATGCAAATAATATACAAAATATTCCAAATTTGATATATTTATTTTTTATTTCTAAAAATTTTCTCTTTTGTTTTTGTTTTTCCTTTCACAACGTTATTTCATCGAGTGGGCAGTATAGTGACCACCTTGTTGTGTATCCGTGGAAACACAGGGAACAAGAAAGATTCCTCACATCATTTTTCACCGCGCGGCAACAAAATATCGATCCATCTATAAATTAAATCGAACAACTTACATAAGAGCAATTAAGAGGTCGATTCATGTTCAACTATTCGGTCCGCCGAGACCACAATACGAATATCGGAACGAAACACAATGACATCATTAAGAAACCATTACCATTATTATTGTTATATTGGGCACGGTGGTACTGCGGAGTGCGGAGAGAGCGAGAGGCCAAGTACTTGTGCGGATGCTGCGAGATGTGCTTGCTGCTCTCCGTATAGAAAGAAAACCATCGTGCCGACGGCGGCAATAATAATAAGGCGTAAATGAGCCTCTCGAGAGGAAAGTGATCGACGCCTGCGATCTCTATAATAAACGAGTAGAAAAATCTGTCAAACAGATCAAAGGGAAATTGAATTACGAGCCGCGCGCCCCAACACACACACACACACACTGACATAAACATAAACGAAAATAATAATCATCGCCGTAATAAATATTGATTGCCGCACGCTAACAACACAATCACTTATGTCAATACAAGTTATTAAAGAGTGAATGATTGCAGATTCAATTACCTACATGAAATGAATTCAGAACTCTATACCTCTCTATGTGAATGTGCCTAAAATTTTGTGGCATTCACAAACTAACACATTACAAAGCAAAGAGTTAATTGATTCTGAAGGCACGCATAAGTGAATGACAATTAATTAATTTTACTGTCGCTTTAATTAATTTATCAGCGCTAGGAAATTGATAAAAGGAAATAAAAGCAAACAAGTTTTTATTTTTTTTCAATTTTTATTTTTCATTTTTTTTTTTTTTTTAGAAAAATTACTCTGTCAGATTATTATTTTAATTAGCCTCGATTGCACAAAGCGGCAATTATTCATTATTATCGTACACCAAGCGTTATATTATTAATAATAATAACAATTATTGTTATTGGAATAATTAATTTTGCGTTAATTAAACGCAAGCCTGTCGCGACTTGAATACTATATGCAGTGAATGCGGGGCTTTTTTTTAAATCATTTTTATATTCAATTTTAATTGGCACTTGTTTGCATTTAGATTTCGCTGCTTATTAATTAACAAATTTGTTTTTGTCGAGAGCGAGTCCGAGCGAATATAATAAGTGTTTCATGCAAATTGGCTCCAATTTCGACGATATACGTAATGTGTATACATTTTAATGTTTTATCAAATGCGAATTTGATGTTTTAATTAGTAAAAGAGCCAATTTATTCCTGCCATGTTTTTACGACCAATAAAATTAATAATCAATCGATTTTTTTAAATTTTTATTATTAAAATATGAAGTATAATTAGATAATTTCTTGTGTCTACATTTTCTACAATATTTTTTGCATTTTTTATTGCTATTAATAGATAAAAACAAATTAATGCATATTTTTAATTAGTATTTATTGATTATACAGGGTGACAATGTTGTTTCGCTTCTGGTTTAATCGGAAATGGATTTTTAAAATTTTTAAATTGCAAACCCAAAGTTATTTTAACTTTTTCGAAATCCTGATGTTATTTTTAGTCTGAAAACATAATTTAATTAAATTTTTATTTTTTTAATCATCATAAAATTGATTTTTTAATGGTTCTAGAAAACCGTGAATCGCTCAAATTATCTTTTCCACAATAATTAGTCATTCACTAATTAATAACCAATTACTATTTAAGAAAACGACCGCCCTGTATATTATAGCTTAGCTTATCGAACAAAAAACCTCAAATTTATTACTGATGTAATAAAAAAAAATTACAAATTACAAATTTTAAATTTTATTGAATATTTAATTGGAATTTATTAATATCCATAAAATTGGTGACAAATTTATTGAAGAATAACTTGTCAAACTTGATTATAAATTTCATTTTAATTGACTTGGTGACACAATATCATTCCTTTTAAGTTTTAAGTTTTCTTCGTATAATCATCATAAATGTTTCAAAATTAAAAAAGAAACAACAATATCCATAAATACTAATAACAATTAATTTTTTAAACGAAAAACTTGAATAAATTTGTTCGCTACTTATTCATATCTCAGAAAAAACTGAAAATTCGTTTTAGAAATTCAGTGAGAAAAATTCAAATAAAAACAAAAAGAGAATAGAAAAGAGTGAAAAAGGAAATGAAAGAGTTATTCAGTGATTCAGTTTATCAAAGGGTTAATTATGCGGATATAAAATGTAATTTAAGAAGACGTGAAACGTTTCGGATGGAACTCTCAGCTCGGGCAACGTGTAGTGTAGCCAAGCTTCTAGCTGATGCTGAAGCTGAAGCTGAAGCGTTTTATAAGTGAGAGATATAAATAATTTCGGGTCGTTTTATTATACGCATGTCGGCATGATGGGTGGCGGTCATAATTAAATACGAAATTGCCCATTAAGTGTCCCTCTTGCCTCAGTAAAAGTCGATTTCATAGTTGCCTGCCACGCTCTTCACTCTCCGACTCTGTTCTGTAATCTTTCCTTATAGTTTCCTTTAGCCTTTCCCTGTGGCATTTCCCAAGCAGGAAATTAGTCCGAAACAAAATCACCCGAAAATATGCACCATCAGTAAACAAAAACAACAGTTGCGAAACAAATTCATCATTATAAACATAGCATATCAATCAACAAATAATAAACTTGTTGATATTATTTTATTAATGAAACAAAGTTAATTGGAATTGATTAGCGCGTTGCATGAATAAGCAGTCAAAGTTTACTTTCCGAGGATAAAAGCTGCTGGGGAAAAAATGTCAATTTAATTGATTTATATGAATTGCCGCTAATAATAATTACACACATACACGTCGAGTGCGTTTATTATGAAAGAGCTTATCTAATTTATTATATGTTTACCAGCAGCGATTCGGGCTAATTAAGAAATGCGCGCGCGTTTATTGAGCGAGTAATTTTCCGAATCTTAATGGACAACTATACACTGGAAAATATTTGAGAAAAAAAAATAAAAATAAAAAACAAAAATCATAAGGAAACCAAAGCTAGTAATAAAGAGGCAAAGTTTCATTTGTGTTGACTGTATAGATGATGTCGAACGGTTTGTGTTTCGACAGATTTCGTGCGGTGGCTGCTGATGCTCTGCTGCTGCAAGTTAATTGGCCAGAAGGTCGAAAGGTCTTCGATTGAGGTCAGCACCCACTGATTAAAAGCTTGTGGCTGCTTCAATAATAATAATTATTAATCGCTTTTAAGGAATAAATTTTCGTGTAAACTTTATTTCTCATATGTACAAAAAAACTCTTTGTATATTTTATTAGTTTGTTTATATAAATTATTCATCAACGAAATGATATTTCGTCGCACAAGCGGAAAATCACCAATTACAACGTTTTTTTTTTTTGCGCTCTCTATTACAGTTTTCTTATGTTTGTAAACATGGTTTTTACCAAATATCCACGGAAATCCACGGAAAATTCGTATACAGAGTGCTCAAACTTTTCACAACATTTCTGGAGAAGTTCCTTTTTCTTTTTAAGTCAAATAAAGAGCTGTAATTTTTTTTCAACAAAGAAAGACAGAAAATATTATTAATTTTTGGAAAGCATAGCAAAGAATTTGTATTCAATGTAAAATGGTATAAAAAAGTATTAATTTTGTGTAAAATTGATAGATTTTCACGAAAAAAGAATTAAATTAAAAAAATATATCACAAAAAGTAAAAATATTGTTTTTGATCACCCTGTATACACCGTTATACATATTTATATGAATATCTCTATTTACCAGGATCAATAATTACGCTCTTAATTTAATAATAATAATAATAAGTTAATTAAGTACAATATTTACACAATACACAGAAAGTGCGTCTTAAATAAACGAAACAAGCACATTCAGTATAATCGATCGGGGAAATAATCGCTATTATATTGCAACAATTTTATCACGACTTATTTTATTATGTACATTCTACACTCTAAATATTTATAATTTTTTCCTTACGATGCTGCTGTTTATCTCGTTTTGTTTCATTTTTCTTTTATTTTCTGTTTCTGTTTTCAAACAATTTATGCGTACAATAATTAATTTGTAATAGTAGTTGAATGAGAAAAGAAAATTCTTTGCAGGAAATCTTTAATAAGAAAATTAGGACATGTGAGGACTCGGCGATCGTATACTACCTTGCGGACTGGCCATGTGAGACGGCGGCTGCGGCTGCGGCGGCGGTGGTTGCGGCTGCATCATACTGAGCGGTGCCATCGGTGGTCTGGCCGCCCCCAGAAGGGACGCGAGGGGATGCGCGCCCGGTGCGAAGTAACCCTGCAGCACCGGATGCGGGTACAACGGATGGTGGGGGTGTCGACTCAGGGAGGCCATCTTTAGCTTTTCGATTTCGGCCTCCTGCAGACGTTTCGCTTTCGCCCTACGATTTTGAAACCAGATTTTCACCTGCAACATTACAAAACACCAACGTGCAACAATACAGTGGGTTGCTTGATATCATCATGATACTCGTGTATATCTAATTGGTAATTATGATTAATTTTAACTTTATCTGGTGTACTAGCCAGATATTTTAGGGGAAATTAATTACTTGGCAACAATTTCAAAATCAGCGATTGTATATTGGGTCGTCGTTTGGAGCTGCTTGTTTGGAACAGCTTTGGGTCACAGTGTCAATTGCCGTAAAGGGTTAAATGAATTACAAGGTTCAGTATTTATGAATCTCTGTTATTCTCTGTTACGTAATTAGGTTTTCGTTTTTATCAAATATTTTCTTGTTGCAAAACTTTTCTTTTATTGTTCTCAAAATTTTGTTCAAATAATATTTTTTCAATTTAATTTGTAATTGGGAATGTAATTCAGAAATTAAGATGAATTAATTAGTGGGATGACAATGTTTACCTGTGTTTCGGTGAGTCTAAGTGAACTAGAAAATTCGGCACGTTCCGCGATGCTCAGGTACTGTTTATCTCTGAATTTCTTCTCGAGGGCCAACAGTTGTTGGGTTGTAAAGGGCGTTCGGGGTTTCCTATTGGGTTTATGTTTCCTGAGATTACACTTCAATTTCGGTCCTTCTCCGCTTCCATCTGAAACAAACAACACAATCTCATTAGAAGTCTCTTCTATTCAATCTCTTTCTTTTTTTTTCTTTTTTTTTTTCTCAAATACCAAAATAGCTTTTTCAAATAAATTAAAATTAAATTAAAAAAAGCATATGAAAGTGTGATCTGTGATCTGTGCTCTGTGATCTTAAAATAAACAGTTTGAGCATCAGAGAACTTGATAGTAATAATAATAATAAAAATAATGGCAGAAACCAAACAAGTTCTCGCTTATTCTCTTATCTTAAAAGTGAAACAGAGTGAGAGTGCTCCCGAAAAGTCATTAAAATCCTTAATTTGTGCTTTTAACGCACAATTAATAGCCAGTCGGGTATGCTAAGCGACGGACGCTAATTATCACCGTCATCTACTTACACATTTAAATTCTTACATTCACAGGGCAAAACGTAGCACACTTTTCACAGTTTTCAAATTTTGACTCCATTTAATTTTGCTTTTTCTAAAAATTTTGCCAATAACGATAATAAATATTTCACTTAACACGACAAAGATATTAAAAGCTTAATTATCAAGTAACATTATGAGTTTAAAGTTTTAATAATGCAATCATAAGAATAACAAAGCTATAGATGGAATAATCTAATGATCTAAATGTTGAAGTGCTGAAAAATGTTTAAATAATTAACAGCTGACTAGTTGATTATGATAATTAGTTCGTAATTGCTTGTGTTAAATGGCTGCATGAGCAGATATTTCAAAAGTGGTTAATTATTTAGATATTAAATTGCATAGAGTCTTCTTGCTTGACCAATCTAACCTTTGAGGTCTCTTTGTGCGCATCAAACAGCAACGGCATTCTATTTTTAGTGCTTTTCCATAAATCATTTTCAACGGCAATTAATTATAATTATTGTTTAGTTGTTTAGTTATATTCTTATTATTAAATTATACAAATTTTCGGTCGGCATTATTATAGGCCTTTGTTTTCATTATTTACATGGATATACGAGTAATATAGCCTGCGATTCGTGGAAAACAATTAAAAATAATGTTCGCCGCGCGATAATAAGCTGTAATATCATAGCGCGCTTATAATTTATGCAGAATAAGTGTACTTTCGTAACAACCATTATTTAATTAAATTAGTTACAGACGATTACTGTTATTAAAGATAATAAATGTAATTGCAAAGTTAATTTGCTGCTTATCATTGTTATTATTTTTTAAATGTAATTAAAATTAAAAGATTGCTTTGCTGATGGCTTGGGAAATTTTGTTAAAAACTTAATTAATTTTTGACTTTTATAGTGGACTTTTAGAAATTTATTAATTTCGCAGCAAAAATTATAGTTGTTTGATTGCGAACAAAAAGTTTTTTTTGAATTTTTAATTAATAAAATGGATTTCTTCTAATTAGCAATGCTAAATAAATTTCTAATATAAAAAATAATTAAAAATTTTAAAAGTTAAATTAAGACAAAAGAAGATTTTTTAAATTTTTTTGGAATAAAAAATCAATGATTATAAATATTAAGACAAAAAGTTTTGTGTAACTTAAATAATAAACAATAAATTAAGCTTTTCCATAAATAATAGAAAATCATTAGGTAATGTAAAATAATTATATGGACTATTTATTGTTGTTAATTAATGGGCTTTTCATTACAGGTATTATAGCACCTTCCGCTTATATGTTTATAGTGTTTACTCTTTACTCTTACAAAAATAATATATTATGGGCAATTACATTCAACACAAATCAATAAAAAAAAGTACCTTACGAGGATCGTTAACAAATTACCACGCAATAATTATCAATAAATTTATTTTTATTTCTGATGATACTAATAATGCATTAAATAAACTAATAAAATATACTAAATACCAATAAAAGTTGCCTTCTAACAATAACAAATTATGCAACAAAAAGTTTCCACAATCAATAATTAATTTTATGTGTTACCCACAGAAAAAAAGTATTAAATGAAATGAAGGAATCAAGGAAGTAATAAAGTACAATTCAAAAACGAATCATTTCTTAAAAAAAAAGAAGCAAATCTAATTGGAAACTGTTAATTAAGCAATCAAAAAATTAATGGAAATAAAATCCGAGCGCTGACATTGTAATTAAATAAAAAAATATTCATCGGATGTATTTTTCCTATAAATTGTTAATTAAAAAGTGAGGCAGCAGAAGAAAAAAAAAATACAAAAACCGATCGAGTGAAGATAGACCGGTCGTCGGTAATTAAGCAATAGAGTGTTCCGGCGATAAAAAACGTATTTATAGGGTTTTCGACAGTAGCAGCAGCTACCGATTTTCTAATGAGACGTATACATAAATTAAACAGCTCGGTAATTGCCGGCCGTGCCGTGCCGACCGGGTCGAAAACAAAAATGGCCAATTTGTGCCAATTAGAGCATTAAATGTAAAAAATCGCGCGACATTCACTCGGCCGCTCGGACGGCAGCGGATCGGACACGGAGAAAAGAAAGTAATGTCCTTTATTATAAATCACAATCAATGAGTTGAGTTACATTAAACCGTACTCCTAGTTACGACTCGACATTTTGTTTAATAAGACGTAATTTATTTATTTATGGACACGTAATTGCCCTCCAAGTTGCAACAAATCACCGACAAAAGATCACTAAACGTTCAATACTTTTGTTACAATCTTTACTTTAGGTTTAGAATTAATTTAATTTTTTAAGTAAAAACAAATACAAATTTAGTTACTTTATATAAAAAAGGTTTTAAAAGTTGAGAGGAAAAGTTATATTTCCCAGATTGAAATGCGGCTGGAAACTACGCACTTTCCGGCCAAGATAAAGAAGTATTTGTTTGTTGAATAATTGAAATATGTCCAATTAACCGACTATTGGGAAATGATTAGAATTGATAGATGCGATGGAATCGGTACTGACCCTTTTCGGAATAATAATTATTCGGATCTTTATTTTAGTTTGTCGAAGAATCCATAAAACTACACAAAAACATACGAGTCAGTGTTGGCTCTTTCAAACTAAGATCCGGTTAATGTGAATTTTATTCAAAGCAGCGCATCAGGCGCGGCTCGCGATGTGTTAATTAATGAATTTCGGAGTTGGTCCGTTCGGAGAGAGAAGAGATTAAATTTCGATTAAGTGCTCCCGGTTTTTTGGAAACGAACGGAGACCGGAGAGGAGAATAAGAGACGATCCAATTAGCGCAAATAAATAATTATACACTTATCGGTAGCTGATGCGGAGGCAAAGAGTCAGCCAGTTACTGCTTCTTTTGGTCGGATGCGCGATGCGGTTTATTCGATTTGGTGGCAATTACATTTATATTGAAATATATTCCGAAAAAGCAACAGCTTCCGTTCGCTTTCGGAGCCGTCGCAGACATTTTTTCCAGTTCTTTGCCTTTTTACCAACTCGGACCAGTAGCCTTAATTGATTTTTTATTTTTCAAGTTTCAATTAATAGCCGATGCACGAAATTTGTTTGGAATTCGCCTTATATATTTATTTCATATCATTAATTTTTTATTTTTTTTTTTCTTAATTTTATTACTGTTTTTTATAATGTTTAAGATGATCAAAGCTAAGCATTAAGATTCGAAACCAATTTCTTTAATATTTCTACTAACTACGGTACTTTAAGTTGTTTGCTCTTAATTCTTCATTCTAATAACTTTACCTAACTTGTCATTTAGTTCAACTTAACCATACCTAACCTAAGAAAACTGATTAAACTATATAAATTTGACGTTTTAATTTTCTATTAGTTATTGTGAATAGAATGTTAAAAGACATTTTGCGTGAATTTTAATGAATATTAATCATTTCAGTCCTTTGAAAATAGTAAAAATAGGAAACTTGTAAATAAAAACTTCATATGACATAATTTAAATGTTATATGGAGCCAAATTTAATCTAACCAAAACCTAACCTAATCTTATTGAAAAAAATCTAGTAAAAAAATATTTAAAAAATATAGTAAAAAGTTAAACCAACAACAGCTGTTTCTATTTTAGTTTATTATATTATAATAATAAAATAAAAGTATAATATTTTTTTAATTCAATAAATAACTAGTTAATTATCATATAAATAGCCGTGAAATGATACATTACAAGTACGAGTAAAAACATAAATAAAGCAAATTATCAAACCGTAAAATCTCAGAATATGAATAATATATTCAATTGCTGTTTCAGCAAATAACAATCGCTTGAAATTAATACTCCGAACAAAAACGCAAAATTACGTCATTTTCTTTTCGAGCAAATCCTACCAACAAACCTTATCTAATTACACATAAGCATAAATTATAAACAGCAATGAAAAAGGAAAATCGAATGAAAAAAAAAATCCAAGTGAATGAAACAATTAGTAGGTGGAAAATCAGTTTCGACATAAAATACATAACAAACTTGACGTCACGCGAGCAAAAAATTAACACAGCACCGCTGCGTTGGAAATTTATCGGATATTTATGCAAACGACAACGAAAATTATGTTCTAAAAGTTGTTTCACCTTTGCCATCGAGTTCTATAAACGGTCAATATAATTGTTTCGACAAACGATTACCGTGGGGAGCATTGGGGAACTTCTGAAAGAGCGCCCACGAGTCGCGCCACCGCTCTCGCTCAATGGTGGCGATCGTCGAAGAAGATCTCATAAGTACCACCCGTTGCTCGTGATTAATTTATTGACAAAGTGGACGGACGTCTGCATTTTTTCTAGTCGCGTCATTAATAACCGCCGCTTCTTTCGCTTTCGGACGCAGCAGCAGCAGCAGCAGCAACCAAATCATCCGAAGAGCAAACGCCGAAAATTCTCCCGAAACGGCCACCCTTGAATACACTTTGAGATTTATATTTTCATTCGGTTATTGTCTGATGCTTGTTCGCGTCTCTATTTTCAAAATTTTATGGCCGCAATTTACTAATTATAAACGAGAGCCCAGTCAATGAGCCAGCCAGTCAGCCACCAGAGTCACACAGAAAGCAGAAACATGCACCGATTTAACGAGCGACATTAATTGCCCTTTATATAAAAGTGGCGTAAAAAGTTTATTTTTATACCTCTTTTTATATATAATGAACCCTAAAGAGTAATATTTTTATAACGACGTGCTACCAGATAATTTATATGTGCTTTTTGTTGGATGCTTTCGCTTTTATTGTTTCGGTCGGGTGCGAGATTTTTAAACTTCAATTTATTACAGACAATGGGATTCGGCCAAATTTTGCTAATTTTCTTTCATTTTAAGATTTAACATTTACAATATTTATTTTGCTAATGAAATCATTACAATTTTTTAGTTTTTTGGATCATTGTTGTCATTTTTTGATCGTTAAAACTTAAAATTGACATAATTAGTGAAAATTTTCGGTTTTCTTTCATCAAAGGTTTTAATAGTTCAAAAACATAGATTTAAATTGTAATTAAAAACAATTTGTTAATTGTCTTTTAGAAAATTGATTCCAAAAATCATCTTTTTGTGCAAAGTTGAAAGTCCATTAAATTCTTCTAACTTTTTCATATTTCTAAATTTTTGATGTTGAATTGTTTGGAATAGGTAAAATCTGATCAATATATATTAAAAAGTTGTAAATACACATTACAAAAAAGTATAATTAGAAATTAGAAGGAAACCTTAATAAATGAAACAACTCACTATAAGGGTGAAGTTTAAAGTGCACCCCTACATAAAGACCTTACCGAAAACCTGCCGGTCATTTATCTAGTAAGTAAACACAATTAATTGAAAGCGTTATTTAGAGTGTTTAATTTAGTAAAACACTGCACCCTAGGCTGTCAAAGCAATCATTCATGTTGGTGCCGCGGTGCGAAATAAAAAGAGGCTCATTTAAGAGAGCGAACGGCTGCATTAAGTGGCTCGAATAATAATAGCTAATAATCGTTTTGTGTCTAAATTTAATAACACATCAGCTGAATGTGTATTTATATACAACACACAATCTGATTCTGAATAGTGGTATTTATATATATACACATACAAATGCATATAAAGAGATAAATAGTGTGTGCGTGTGTATGTGTCGTTTATGTACATGCAGCATGTAATAAGTGACGAGGAGAGGATGAGGGGGGGCTGGAAGAGGGAAGTATAGTGAAGAGGATAGATGTTGCGGCGTGTCACTTAATGAATGAGACACTCAATCTTGTGTTCCAGTAAGTTGTAAATATGCGGTGAGGAGTACACTTAAAGAGACACTTTTCTAAATATATTACAACACACGCACACTTCAATTGTACAAACAAGCAAGCAAGCAAGCAGCAAAGCGGCTGCAGAAGTAGCAACGGCAGCAGCAGCAGCCGCAGCGACGGAAGAGATGTGCTGGGGTGCGCGGAATGAATAATGACGCGACCATCTGAGGCGGATTTTTCGAATAGCTCAACCGCGGAATTTTTAACAGACCATTTGAGATATTTTTATATAGAAAACTATTAAGTCGGTGATTTACCGATCCATCTTTCGCTCCTTCTCTATCGTTTTCTTTCTCCTACCCAGTCCCAACTAAATTATTTCCTTCCAGAAACAAATATCAAAAATTTTGTCAGATATTGTTTCCAAAATTAGTAGCTACAATTTAATCGGAATAGGAATTGAAGTCAAAGAGAAAATCCGAGAATAAATTGAAGATTGCCTGCATGAGAAACGATCAATAAATTTGATTAATTGCTACGGCGTATATAGTTCGAAGGCAATTAATTTAGAATTTTGATTTAGGAGAAAGACAATTCGCAGAATCGATGCATTTTAAAGTATATATTGACTGCGAAGGCAAAGAAGGCGCAGAAGGCGCAGAAGGCACAGAAGGAGACGCGACTGGTTCGGGCTTCGGGTAAATTTATTATCATCGTTCCTTCCGTTGTCAAGCGGAGGCCAATTATCGGAGGAGCAAGGATTGCATTGCGGTAGCAGCAGCAGCAGCAATAGTAGACGGATATCCATCAAAAGTCGAAAGACAATGGGAGCCCGGTAGTCAGTCGCGTCTCGGATCTAAATTCGATTTAAAGTCGTCTCTGCTGCGTGTTCGGGGGATATTTTGACAGATAGCTGGCTTTTGTTCGAACGTTGATCCCAGGACACGACGCAAAGGATTTGCATATTAGTAGCAAACACGAAATATACTTCTCGAATCACTACTACCACATGCTTTGTGTCCTTTAAGAACACACTCATCGCCTCATCGGATTCAACTTTTACAAGTTGCACATTTGATACCGATTTGGGGAAAACGAAATGTATCTTATAGCTTATAGCAGACACAAAACCCACAAAAAAAAAAAAAGAAATGTAAAATGAAATGCTTCTCAAAAAAGAATTGAGGGTAATTTTTTCGGAGGGTGTCTTTGAAATATTATCGAGCTAACTGTGCAGAACATCTTCAGAGGCGCTCTATACCAAATTAGATCCATCGATACCATTAATGAGGTCGGATGTAGACGGAGAGAGGGAAAGAGAAGACGAGGCAATCCGTTGAGGCGAATCGAAGTAAAATTTCGTTTTCTTTCCTGCGTTTGTGTCTCTTGACGTTATCTCGGAACGCTTCGGTTATTTATGTCTCCTGCAATTACCGCAGCTTTTCACCGCACACACACACACTTACACACATTCACACATACACTGCATATGTGTTAAACGCATCCATGTTTTCCGCAAAATTTTAATGTGGATTCCGAAAATCATATCACGTGCAGCTTATTAAATGGTAATTAACAGTTTACGCCTTCTTTTCACATGATGGGAAACTGCGACTAATTGCAATTTGGGGAAATTTCAAAGGGTCAATTCTTTGACGTAGTAGTAGTCTAATAAAATCAGTTGGAGTAAATATTTTTGATTATAATTAACGATGTAACTTATTCCATTTGGTGTTTTAATGTGGAAATTATTATAATCGATTTACGCAAATTGATTGTAAACAAACTAAAAATTTCTGATGCACATAGAATTAATTCTAATTCAACTTAGTAAAAATATGTTCCTTTATTTGGTAATTATAGTGAATCAGATAGTCACGAATAGCGTAAAACTGGCGCGGAGGCAAAGGTCGTGGACTCAACTCAAATTAATTAAAACTTTCCCAAAAGAAATGCATTAAGTCGCGCTGCCAATTTGTTGTTTGCTTTCGAAAAACCGTATTTATATTGTTGTTAATTAATTAACTGACAAAACGATTATAATTTTAATAAATCCCGCAACCATCAAGAGCTTTCGAGTTTTCGTCGGCGAGCATTTTTGGGAACCTCCTCGCCTCGCGATACCTGTTTTTCCTTAATTATTCACTAATTTATATTCGTCATTATCGCCTCATAATTACTTATGTGTGTGCATTAGTGGCCGCGGCAATTAAACCAACGCAAAAATCAATTAACGTTTCACATATACCAAGAGCGCTTATAGCCTTATAGTAAAAAGAAACAAGTATAGATATACCTGAATTAATGTTGGGCATGCCAAAAGACGTGGGTCCTTGGAACATGTGTCCGGGTCCGCCGAAAGGACCGACGAGTCCCTGCGGCGGCCAGTTCGGATGCGCCGCTTGGTAGACGGCAGCCGCGAGGGCCGAGAATGGCGTGGGCCTTATGGGGCCTTGCTGACTGAACGCGAACTGCGCGTTGCCCTGTTCCGACGCTTCCTTCGCATCGCCGCCACTCGCCGCCGATTTCTGATCTAGATCCTCGACGTCCACGATGGAATCCTCAGCGTTGGAATCGTATTCGTCGTCGTCGGTCGTGTGTGGCGGCGTGGCCGGCGCCGTCTTCGGCGGCAGCTGCGGCGGCGAAGCGCTGCTTCGGCTGGGCCGCGTATCGGCCAACAGTGAGGCCACGCTGAAACTGATGTGTCCGTTGTTCTTCGAGGCGGCCGCCGACAATTGTCCGTTGTTCTTAGAGTCGTCGCACATGGTTGCACCGTTTTTGGCCTCCAAATGCTCCGCCGACACAATTTGGACAGTCATACTTTGCGCACTATCTGTGATCGTCGGTGTCTTCAGCATGTATGTTTTCAACCCCTAAGCGCGCACCAACTGCCACTCGAAACTTTTTTAATCTTTACCTCGAATTCAAAACGAACGCATTCTTCATTTAGTTAGATCACTTGATGATTGAAAACTTTAAAAATGCAAATAATTATTTTTTCATACACTTCTCTGATGGTATATTAATTATATCTGTAGTATAAATAATATCGATATGACGGTTGTTATAATATAGTATGAGTAAAGAAGCTGTACAAATGTAGCACAATCGAGTCCAGATAGTCGTGACTGCGGACTTGAACTGACCGCGCCGAGTCGAACAGCTGTCTCCTAGAGGGGAGGCGTCGTTGCCAGGGCGTCGCGACACTGCCTCCGCAACGGGCCCCGCCACGAATTCGACCAATGGCGCTACGGAGGTGGATGACGGGCTCGCAGAACACAATCGAGTTTTTCCACTGTCTGCTCGTTCGACTCGATTCGACTCGTTCCGCCGTTTACGCTCAACTTTATCATTATTATTATTGGTATTTTGTATTGCTGCACTCGCGTTTAATAATATTACCCGTATTACTACCACACCACTACAACGACAGCAAGCACTACCTACCTACCATCCATAGTATAAACCAGGGCACACATCCTCTCCTTATTGCCTGGCCTGTTTGTGCGCGAGGGGAAGCGAGATAGATAGAGAGAGAGTGAGTGCCAGTGCCGAGGATAATATGGAGTGCGAGAGAAGGGCTTAAGTGTTTGTACGTTTATGGACGCATTAAACTGACCACTATAATTATCTTCGTGTTTGCTTTGCTTGTTATCTCCCCGGAGAGCTACAATACACCTTTATGGATGTCCTTTTTATTTGTCTCGTTTGCTTTTATTCGGTCCAGTCCATTTATTCGTACAGTATATGGTATAACGCTCGGCCCTTTGCGCATTGTCTTAAAAATTCTACTAAACGATAACAAATTGCACGATAGGGGTGCTTGTCCACCATTTTTTTTTTTACCTTCTTTTTATATTTTATATGGTTTTTTTTTCTAAATTTCTAGTACTTTCCAAAAAATATTTTATTCAATTTTAGGCTTAGTCATTAGATAATTTTATAATCAAATATATTATAAAATTTTTAAGATATTTACAAAAGTGGAATTGTTTTTTTTTTTATAGTAGAAGTTGACTGCCTCCTTAAGTTGGGATTTTTTTTTAATTATTACTACACTAACCTAACTTAACCTAAGTGAACATAACCAAACCTCCTACCCTTTTCCCCTTTAGCTGTCCAATATTAACATTTAAAAATAAATGAAAAAACTGTCATCTTTTGATTGCCCACTATGATTAACAAACTTTACCAGAAACTATTTATTTTTTATTTTTGAAAGAAACAGATATTTCTTTGGCAAAAGAAACGAAGTGCAAACAAAATGTTAACCGCTTGATTTATACGCTTCATAATTCAGAGAATGTCCAATTAAAACGGCACTTCCTAATGTTTCGCCACTTGGAGCCACTCCATCAGGCAAATTGCCCGTTTAATTCAAGAAAGAAAAAAAATTCGTCACGCCATAATAATCAACATTATATTGTCGCATTTGTAAGCTATTTGTTATAAGTAGCTTATCCGTTGGCAAACGGCGCCACTATATCTTGCTTTGGCATTTAATTTATTTATAAATAAACATGGTAATTTATTTCACACATAGGTCATCTACTTTGAATAACAAAACCAAAAAAAGTATCAATAATAATAATACATCAATGCATTGATACAAAAACATTTAATAACGATGCATTAATTATATACTTATCGACAAGCGATATAATAAAATATATAAATGTATAGAATAAATTTTATTAATTGAAAATCAAAAGCAGAGAAAGAGAGATAAGATAGAGAGAGAGAGAGAGAGAGAGAGAGAGAGAGAGAGAGATCTGAAGGCAAAAAGCGAGAATTAATGAGGACGCAATTTGTACGAATCCGCATAGTGTGTAAAAAAGCGACTTATTCGCTTAATGACTGTCTGCATCTTCCCATGTAATTCCTCGACGTCCGTTCGTTATTTATTTATCATTACGACAATTACGCAGCGAACGAATGCCAAAAATGTCACGGCGTCGATATAAAAAGCTCACTCGGTGCAGCATCATTCGATCATCGTTATTACGATCGCCATTATTATTATTATTATCATCATCATCATAGCTGCCTGCGTAACAGCGTAACAGGCAGGACGAACGATTATCACCATCGTTTGCCTTGCTTGACGTGATGTGACGTGAGATTATTCCGGCGTTTCGCGCTTCTTCTTCTTCTTCTACTAGTATTTGTGGCAAATAGAAATATTTAACTTACTATCCCTCAGTATGGGCAGTACATTTTGGTTTTTGAATTTACTTATAGTTTTGTAGATTATGTTTAGGGAAGGTGGCATTAACCAAGGTGAACACCAGGGCAATTAGACCTCTAAAGGGACCCATTTTACCCCTCTTCGTGGTGATGGGGTTGCCTGTCCATTGACCACCCCAAATCTAACTACACCTTTTCAAGTTTTAATTCAGAAAAGATACTATATGTAAATGGGATTAATAAGTTGAATTTCAGAATGCATAACATATAATTGGCATTAGATAGCTGTATTTCAGAAAATGCTAAATGCATTTGAGAACAGTTAGTTGAATTTCACAATGGGTTATATGAAATTGAGGAAAGTAAGTTCAATATCAGAAAAGATAAAATTTATTTGTGAATAGTCAATTTAATTTCAGAAAGCATAACATATAATTGAGCTATTGTAATATTTATTCCAGAAAACGTAAAATGTAATTCAGAAAGTTGCTAATTTTTTTATAAATCGTGCTAGAGCTGTGCAGCATATAGCACCATTTTCAATGCTGCAGCTTTAGCTTTGGAAGAAATGCATGTAGGGCAATATTTCAATTTTTAAATGTTAATATTACAATTCTAAGATTGTTAATGTTATATTTGTCATGAATACTTACTTTTTCGACTGTCATTATTATTAATAACTCGAGGAACCAGTTTAGAAAGGTAACGATCACAATGTGACCATATAAGGTCGATTTAAA
>JASKGO010002474.1:0-21376 GCA_030556065.1 Holobus sp. GC000080
AAAAAACAATTACAATTACAGCAAGCAAATTATTTATAGAAACGCCGTCAACACCAATTATTATCGTAAAATTATTTGGAGTTTAATTAAGTTTAATAAAAAACCAAACTACTTGAAAATAAAATAATAAAAGAAACAGATATTCATACATATTTATAAGAAAATGAATCAAGAAACAACTCAGCGAGTCAATTTTCGAAGTTCGAATTCGCATTAGAGTTTGCTTAAATCCTGAAAACAAAACAATAAAAAAATCAAACAAATATTATTATATAATTCTTGATAAGAAAAAAATAATAAAAATAAACCGATCGTAGGAAGCTGCAAGCAGTAAGACAAAGGATTGAACTGGGGAAACGCGAAAATTATAGAGGGCAGTATAGAACCCTATGCAGACGCTTGCGCTAAGGCCCTTTGGTGGCCTCATCTATTGATTTTTAGATGCTGTGTGCATGCATTCCGGTGACCATGAAATAATCTTCTTCCGTTAGTTCCAGCAGAGGCAAGCATCGTCAAGTTTCAACACGTTCGAAACTTGCGCAGCATACATCAGGTACTTCCGACCAGCATTTTACAGGAGCGGTCGTCCTCCGGAGGAATGCCACCAAAAGTGAAAATAACACGCGACGCAAAAGGAACTACGTGACCCGACACACGAATTTTACTAACCCTTTGCCAAATCACTAGGCACTATAAATATCACTAAGCGATTATATTTTTATACGCAATACCTATATTTCAATGTCTTGTTTTTAATGGCCGTTTTTAGTAAATATATTTATACATGATGAATAAGAAAAAAAAAAGATTTTACGCCAAAATTTTGAAAAAAGTTAATAATTGAACGATTTCTATTTACTTCTAAAACAGTTAAAAATTTGCTTTTATATTAAATAATGAGGTAGATGTTATTACATTTAAAAAATGTTATTTTATTCCAGGGTAGTCAAGTACGATCAAAGAAATATTGTGCCTAACTAAACCACTCATTTTTTTCTTCTCAGCCATATGAATTATAAATATCCATTACTTAATTTCATATTAATATCAAATATAAAAAAATACATTTTTTTGTTATAATGGATTCCTTTTGGACAAATTTTTGAAGAATGACATTTTTTTAGTAAAATGCGTATAGGCCACATTGTTATAAAACCCACTCATTCTAGTTCAATAAAGAAAATGAACCTTGTCTGAAGATTGTTCAACGCCATATCCCATATCCTCTTCCTGGAATGCTCGAAATTCACTGCCACTGGAAGATCGTTGCGACATCCTGGCCTGGCACCCTAACAGAATTTTTAATTGATCCTACTAGATTTATAATATTAAAATTTCCTAAGGCTAAAAATCTGTTTATAAAAATTTGGTACCCTCTGGAGACCTGAAAATCTTGAACTTATACAAGATTTAAAATAAATATATTAGAAGCAAAACAAAATATTGTCATTATTGATAAGACTAATAAGATATTTACTTTCTATTTTTTTATACGTTCCTGACGATTCAGTTATTTTGTAAGCGATGCATGAAATTAAGCGTTTATCATTGTAAAACATCGTTTATAATTTTCTTTTCAACTGAATTTGTATAACTATTTTCATTATTTTTATTATTGCTGTGGTCAATCAAAATCAACTTCACAAAAAAATATTTGTTTCAAAAGTTTCAGTTAATTATTTGACTACCGCGGCAACTTTAAAAACTTATAATGCAGACTTTGCAAATTTAGAAGGATTGATATTAAATGCCTATATCTTAATTTACTTATAAAAATCAATGTTTGTTATTTTTTAATAGTAGCTAAGCAGGTACACCCTAAAGTGAAAAAAAAAAGTAACACCTAAAACGATTTGCGAAAAGGAATAAGCTAAAACAACTACTATTACAAATTTCTGAGAAGAAACAGACCTAAATAAGTGCTTTAAAACGATAACCTTTTTAAAGGTGCAGCTGTAAACAAACACCCTGTATATAAATTTTACACAGATAAGGAGACAAATAACTCGAGACCCTATACTCTGAAAATGCATTATTATCACTCAACTCAAAATTAGATACGATTTATGATAATATAAACAAGAACCCAATTCGAAAATGACCCCTTAAGTGATTCGTACGTAATAAATATCAGAGTTATCAGTTTTATATAATGATGTAAACAGAACGTTGGAAATAGTCAGTCGCCAATAAATACCAATTAGCGCTCTCCGGTAGCAATGACAACAGAGTGAAGTGTTTGTACAATAAAAATGAATTTTTACCAAACAACATGCAGTTTATATCATGATTGTGTATAGTTAAGAATTATTTGCCGTTTCAATTTGCATTCTTGGAAATTATTGCTACCACACAGTACGTATCGCAAACAATCCGATTATAAAGCTTTGCATTTGCCAATTGGATTGTCCATGGATTACCTATTTCTTAATGTAAGTCTAATATTGGCTTTGTTGAACTTCTAATGCTTTTCTAAAACTATTAGAAGACTAAATAAGACTTATACGTAGAACGTGCGTAGAACATAATAGCGACGATGTATTGTTTTATGAAAAATGAAACTTTTGTTTTTGTGTATTGTTCATCAAGTGTCAAGTATACCTGTTCATTTTTCTAGAAATGACTAGTTCTAACCGAATTCACGTTTTATTTTGTAAACACAAATATCTAGAGTCACCTTGTCTGTATCTGTATAATTGTTGAAATGAATTGAATTAAATAAATATCAAACAATATAAATTAGGTGGCGAATTGGTTCACCGCTTCAATGGTTTTCGAAATTCAGTGCGCGCTGCACATCATCGACAGCGCATTTGTATTGACAGTACTTTTCCACAATTCGATTAACGCCAATAAACCCGTGCTTTAGTAACAATAGTTGTGGCGGTTATTTTTAGCAAGCAATAATCATTATTTATTGCTTCAATCACATGTAATCAATTTGAAGTTATTTTAAGTGAACGAGCGAATAATAAATAAGTGCGCAAAAATCTCCAGGAAGTATACCGGGTGTCAACGAATACTGGTAAATTGAAGATAGAAGCTTTATTAATTGGTTTTTGTTTTATCAAATTAAAAACAGGTAACTACTTTCCATTTCGGCAAAAGTAATTGATGTATAAATAATTGATGAGGAGCGTGTTTTACAATGAAAGCGTGATGGTACTGATTGTATAAGAAAAATACAAAATATTTTTTATTCTTACCTGGAAATTAAATTTTGGTACGAAAATTTGGCGTTCCTTTTGAAAATAACAAAAGTTACATAAAGTTGAACATAATATCTAATAAAAGCGTGTTAAAAATAAAGCGTTTGCTAAAACATAAAATAGAAAAGAAACAAAAATTCGCTTTCATAAAAATCGCTCTACAATCCATTAAAAAAACTAAAAAACAAATTGAATTTTCCTTTATTTGAATTTAAAATTTTGTACTTTCTGTAGAAATAGCTGGGATTAAATAATAAAATGTTATTTTCTGAGAAACTTTGTTTTTAAGTTTTTTGCATGAAATATGATTGGATAATGTTTTATCCATCCATTACCCATCCATAATACCATTATTAGTATGCAAGTAGGGGTTTTCAAAATCCTATTTGACAAGAGAAGTTTAATCGTCTAGTTCTAGTTCATAATTTTTATTTTATTTTTTTATTTAAATATAAACAGTCCTTTTACCTCAGCGCCACACGCTTCCACATTCCTCTTATTTTCATTTAGGCATATCAATGATCCCATTTTAAACTACTCACCTGTACTGAAAGCGTATTAAATTATCATTCTTTTAGTGACAACTGATACATCATATTTTTGCTATCAATTGATATTCAAAAGTAAAAACTTTTTTTTGTAGCATTAAATTGTTTACTGCAATAGCGCCATTTCTAAAAATTAATATCTCGATATAATTCAAATATCCGAATCTACAATTTCGGTAGCTAGTATAGCAGTAATTAGCAATAATTGTTTCTTTCAAAGTAAATAAGACTAATAATGCATATATTACGAACAACAACAAATTTTGTATATCATAATTAAGCATAATTTGAACAAAATCTAAAAACTTTTTTTAGATAGGAACATTTGACGTGTTTTGTCCCTAGTGTAGCTGTAAATTATTTTTTCCCAATAATCGATTCTAAAAAGGTTGAAGTTATCAAGACCCACGTGCGCTCTGAATAATTCTTCATATAATTGTCGGTTCAGAAGCTTTTACTTTTTGCTTTCAGAAATAAAAAATAATAGCTCGTTTTTATTCATTTTCCTTGTCTAAAATAATTTAAAAAAATCAAACATCCTGTATTCCTGTAATGAATACCAATTACATTTTCCGCAGATATTAACGAATTGCGACACATTGCAAATACTATACCATAATCTGTTTACTTGAAAGGGGTTCCAAATCAGTGCGCGAAAAGCGCACTAGGTCAAGGACGGTAAATAAAATGAATCGATTAAGGAAAAGGTAAGTGACCATTCAATTGTTTCGCGCGTTGAAGCATGAAATGTAAGTGAAACCATGATCCCATTCGAGGTCAATTAACCCATCGATGAAATGAAACACTTTGATATTAGTAGCATTGTATTGTAGCTAGATAGCACGATGAAAGGGTTGCTACTGGGTTTCCTCGTTCGGTAAACAAGGGCGCTGTAGTCGTCGTCAGAGGGGCAACGGCGCCGCTCCCCTAGATTGGTGAGCCAGATTACCGCCGTTTCTGTTCTATGTGTGTGCGACTTGAGCAGTTCACCGCCACAGTCGTCAGTAACGAGTGTTTGCGTGAGTTCCAAGGGAGCACAGGCCGGCCTTACAGCGATCGACATCAGTATTAAGGAACTACCCCACTTGCAAAACAAACAAGTGCACCTTCCCCCTGTCACCTGAGATGGAATTATTGCACGGTGAGTAAACATCCCGACTTGAGAGGAGAATTATTTGCACGCGCGCAGATTCGGTCATTAACGAGAACGGAGAAATTGTCGTCCCTTCAGGCGATTAGCGAACGAATACATTGCCTTACGAATTGCGCTTTTTACTCGGCAAATGAAATAGTTGCGCGAGTTCACAAAGCATTTTTTTCTACAACTGGCATATTTACAAACAAAACGTTTAATAAACAGTGGCACTTCCTCGGTCGTTTACAATTGCTCAAATAGTCCGATTGACGTAATTGCATATAAGTGTGCTGCAATTTCGCTATCGATTTTCGTCGAATTAAATGCGAATTCGCATGTCTTTGCTTTGCTTTGCGACCTTGTCCGAGAATAAAAAATCCTAATTGGCCTACAATTAGATTAGATAATTCCGAAAGCGCATTATTGGTCAACGCGAGCCGCAATTGATGAGCGCCCGGAAGAAGTAAATATAGAGTTTACAGCGTCAATTTCTCTATGTGACCTGGAATAGGACTTTACGAGCAGGCGCTATTGATTTTGGAAAAGCGAGACGTAATTTCCTCAAATATTCTACGCCATATCCACTGTTTACAACTACTACGCCGAAATATTTTCACGTTTTCAGCTGATCCAAAATTAAATCCGGGAGTCGGCGGTCCCTTGTTTAATTAAATTGGTTTAGCAAATTTCTGACTGGCGATCGGCCGTCCCAAAAATGACTATTTTTAACAGCAAGACCTAGGCACTAAAAAGTTTGTTTTGCGTCTCACAGTCCTATCGGCAGCAATTTTTCAAATGTATGTATTTAAACAGCACCCGGTAATTTCAAGTGAGTTATGTAAACAACAAGTGAATTAAAATACAAGAGTACTAAAAATAGCCCGACATGCTGACGCATATTTAAGGCAATTTATTCATTCACATTGATTTGCTGCCAATAATTTGACTGCCTCATTGAGTTTAATTGGCACCAATAAAACTTTCCTTCTGTATTTATGTTTCAGAGTTTTGCTGAGAGGGTAGCCCATCGGTTACGGCACATCAAAAGCCACATGCTTAAATTCAGACTCGTCTCTACACACTTCCTAAAGCAGCCATAGATATTTGCAATGTGTCGCGATAGGGATATGAACCCTCATATATAACACAGACGACGACTTACTGAAACCACTTCATACATACACACTCATTCACATAAGCGCGCTTCTTCATATTGTATTGTCTTCTCAGTTTCCAAATCATCTGAATCGTTAGACCAATTAAGCATTAAGACGTGTGTAGTATATTAAGTTGAGTGCGCCGCGACGAGAAACCCTTGTACGCCGATTGTTCCATTGACTTGGTTCGTCATTGAGCGGCGATTTCAAAGATTGTGTTCGCTGCTAACGCAGTGCAATGTAAGCCCCACTTATCGCCAAACAGTAGCAGCGCACGGTTCACTGCGACATTATTAAACTAACCGGCCGCCTCTGTTCATTTCAGTGCAGTCGCATGGTAGATCAAGACGTCATGAAAGGTCCAAGTTCGTTGGAAGAGAGCCGGAAGTGTAGCAGCGAGACGCGTTTCGCCAAAGTTAAGCGAATGCTCACATGTCAAACGAAGAGTCCGGTCACCTATGATGAGGCAAAGGCGAACGCCAAGGCGCGTAAACGTAAAGAACGACAGGAGAGTATCAGTTCGATCTCGCAGGAGCGCAAAGTGATCCGATCGAATTCCGAAGAAAGGCCCAAACAAAAAAACAATGGGGACTCTAAAAAAGACATGCGTAGGGTGTCGAGTACCGAAGACATGCATCCACTTCAGAATCACAATGATAATGTTGCAACTCTGGCTATCCTGGAGGGACCGGTCAAGATCAGTCCGAATAGGGATATATCCATCGATGATTGCGAATTTGAGAGAAGGAGATCCCATGAACGATTTTCTAGGCCGATGGTGCAGCGAGGTCGGTACAATCAACAACGTAAACAGAAGAACAAACAATACCCCAAGAGTTTCAATAAGGAGAAGAACGTACGAAAGAACAAAATGGAAGTGGTAGTGCAACAGGTGGAAACGGAAGTACCAGATTCAAACGGAAAATGTGATTTTTTGACTTTAAAATTAAATGAAAAGGAGCGTTCACCCAGTCCGGTGCGAACTCCTGTTTCACCTACCCTAGATCTGTCCACGTTGCATCAACAAATCGACAATTCCGAACCGATTTTGTCAAACAGAGACATCGATGACGATTCATTAGATAATCCAAGCTTGTCAATTCCTTCCAATCGTTTGCTGTCTTCTCCCAGGAATTCCATAATCACCACCCAACGTATCTATCTTAATCCCGACGTACCTTTGCATTCTTCCTTAAAAGAGTCACTAAGTCCTTTAGAAAGTCGCCAGAAACAGTTGGCAAAACAAATTAACAGTCTTAAAAAGAAAATTAAGAATTTTGATGAACAATTTGAGAGTACGCACGGATATAAGCCTTCACATGCAGATAAACTGAACGATAAAGCTATCAAAAAGCTCTGCTTAGACTTAAATAAACTGAAAAAAGAACAAAAAATTTTGCTGGAAGATACACCACCATCTGCTATTTCCCCTAAATTAGAAATCAGGAAACCCTCAGTTACATTAAAGGAAA
Source organism: Holobus sp. GC000080 (assembly GCA_030556065.1). Lineage (NCBI taxonomy): Eukaryota > Metazoa > Arthropoda > Insecta > Coleoptera > Staphylinidae > Holobus > Holobus sp. GC000080. Next base: position 7,522 of record JASKGO010002474.1, read on the forward strand.
CTCTGGAGGAAATTGAAAAGGTGAGCATTCATTTCAAGCTATCCTGAGAATATTTTCATTTACGTTTTTTTCTTATAGCGATTAGAATCCAAGAGAATAACATTACATAGAAGCATCGTTATCGATGAATTAACAAGTGAAGAGGTCGTTGAAGAGAAGATTGCGGTTCAGAAGGCTCTATTGTATTTAGAATCAGTACATGGAAGACCTACCAACAAAGAAGATAAAGATTTGGCTCGACCTTTATACGATAGATATCGAACGCTCAAGAGAACGGTGGTTCGACTAACTATGGTAAGTGTGTACTTTAATTATTCTAAAATTGAAAATCAGCTAATCTCAATTAATTCTATTATAGGCTAACAGTGCTAATGAATTGGCTACAATTCACGAACACGAAACGATGGACTTTGTATCCATTCCGACGCAAATCGTCGAAACCGAATCTGATCGGCAGAATCTGACTGGAAGCACGACGGACAGCGATACAGACACATCGATAGGTGAAAATTTACATGCGCTTTCCCTAAGTGAATTGCTCGACCAGCAAAAGACCACAAACGAGGAAAAGAAACAGCTGAGGCGCTCGCTGAAGGAATTCGAATCGGATTTTGAAATGAAGACTGGTCGCAAGCTGCAAAAAGAGGACCGTGCCTCAATGGAAACCGTGTACACTTCATATAAAAAGGCCAAAGCAAAGCTAAAACTTTTGGAGGCGCTTGTTGGAAAACAAGCGCATTGAATTTTTCCAAATCCCCTAGACTTCTTTCCGACAGTATAGTCTTAGTTTTTTAACAGGGAAATATCGTATTCTATCGATGAATTATGATAAATATTGTCGTCACCAGTTTATTGGTGATAAATAATCATAGATTTCGTTCTTCTGATGAACGCTTTAGGCTTTCAAGTATTAAACGAACGCATATAATTGTACTCTACATTAAGTTTATCTATTTTATATTAAGTTATTGCTGTATGGTCATTTCGAGGAAGTGGCGTATATAGATTTAAAATGTTATTGACAAGCATAATGCATAACTAATATACATATTAAACATATAATACAATTGTGTACATACATATAAAATACATTCATATAAACTATAAGAAAATTTGTGAAATTGCGATCATTGTGAGAAATCCAAAGATTTTCGACTATTTAATTTTTATACGTATTTTATAAAGTTTTGGATGTTACTTTTAGTGTTTGCGGTAACACTCTTTATGATAAATTTTAAAGTAATGTTGTACACTAGCTAGTGGGCTAGTTAGTTTCATTTTTGGAAGCCTCTTATGGCTTAAAAATTGCTTTTAAGAATATTTGTGACATCAATATAACATTGATAACGAGATAATTGACTTCTTACTTACTTTATTTTTCGGCATCTTTTATTATGTTTATCGGTTTTAAGCAGGGGAACGGCGAAAAGTGTCGCCCCTTTAATTGGTCACCCATTTTCATTAAAGAAAACACGTGGTATGCAAAATTCAATTTCGTATTGATTGAGTTTAACATTAGAAAATCAGAACTTTCTTATTTCAAAAAATAATTACATTATTCTTTTTGTGAATTATTGCCTGCCAAGGAATGAGTGCATACGCTGCAGTTATTATAAAATTCATTGCACAGGGTGTTCGAAAATAAATCCGAAAAAATGAATTTTATAAAACGAAATTACTTCATTATTTTAAATGGAACCAGCCATATTTTAATTATTATTTAAATTAAGCTTAATAACGTAAAGTCGAAAATAATTTCCGAGAATGAAGCATTTGCTTAAATTAAGAATGGAGAAGAAAATATTAAGTTCGCTTGTATGGTTTTCCAAGGGCACAATTTTCAACAAAAATGACCGAAGGTGATATTCCAAAAGTAAACTATAAACATGATAAAAAAAAAATTCTTGTAAAACCGTCAGAATACACAAAATAATCAAATTGTGAAACTAAAATTGCAGCATTCCAATAAAAAATAAAAATTGAGTTGATCTTGGTTGATCGACAGCTATGGTAAAACTAGTAAAACCAATGCAGTAGATAGATATATACTTACTCACGTAAAGTATAAATTTGCTTCATTGGGTAAAACGGATAAAATTGATTTATATAAGAAAAGAATTATACAACATGAAAAAATTTTCCTGTATACTTTATTTTTTCACGTCACCATGAATACATTGTAATTGTAGTTTAAGTTGCCTCTATTAACATTACAGTCATTAACCTCCAATATATTCAAAGTTTGAAAAATTGAATAAAATATGTAAAAAACATAAATAATCACAAGCGCAAATACTTTGAAGGTATAATTTAAGCATCTAATTTAGTAGCATTATGTCCATTGAGGAAGCAAGGTCTTAAACAAGTATGAGTTATATAATAAATTTCATTAAAAGTATTTTGTGTAGCTTGGTTCAATTTTTCTCATTTGGCAAAAATATAACGAATTCATTAAGTATTTACATCAAAACAAATACTGGCAAAACCTTATCAGTTGATTTAGATCCCAAATGGGATATAAGAAATGTGAAAGAATTGGTGGCTCCAAAAATGGGATTGGAACCATCAGAACTAAAAATAATATTTGCTGGAAAGGAACTTAAGGATACAATCACATTATCAGTTTGTATAACGTTACATAAACAAGCACTTGTATTAATTGTTCATTTTCAGGAATGTGATTTGGGCCAACAAAGTATTTTGCATGCTGTACAGATCAAAGGCAGGTTACTAAAACCAAATGAAAATGTGATTGCTGAGTGTGATGAGGAATTTGGTTCTAAACCATTGTGTGAAACATTATCTGATTTAACATTTTCATCATCTGATGACACAACAGAACTTCAAAGCATTGATTTGAATGCAACGAACCAGTCTAAAACGACCCGATTGCACTTTTACGTTTTCTGTGCCACCTGTAGAGGCCTTAGGAATGGAAAACTAAGAGTTTGTTGTCATTTTTGTAAAAGTGGTGCTTTTACTGTTCATTCTGATCCTCAAAATTGGGATGATGTCTTGGAACCTAAAAGGATTACAGGCTTGTGTGAAAATTCACCTGAATTTTGTGCTGATGTAAGGCAAAGTTTATTAGAAATGCTTTGTTTTTGTATCATTATATTTGCAGATTCTTCAAAATGCTGAGCCTACATTTGCAGAGTTTTATTTTAAATGCAACGAACATACTTCTCTTGGAGAAAAGGATCAGGCTGTGCCTTTGTATTTAATAAGACCCAATTTGCAAGAAATTCCTTGTTTGGCTTGTGCTGATGTTTAGTAAGTCTTTATTTTATTTTTCACACAATCAATTTTTAGTTTTAGTTTAATCTCCTTAAAAAGTTCCTTAATTTTATTATACATACCGGTGAATTATCAAGAAAATAAATTTTATGTGAGAATTTAAAGTTTAAAAAAATTGATTAGAAAATTTATGAAACGTAGTTCAATTATAAAATTTGTAGTATTTTAATAATTTTGGTATTTTTTTCTTACCACTCCACTCTATTTTAATTAAAGTAATAATTACATTTGCTCATGCAATTACCCTGTTTATTATAAATATATTATTAGATTGTAATCTTCCCCACAATTTATTTTCATTCATTCATAAAAAAAGTTTTTTTAATAAACCCTCAATAACTAAAAATGACCGATGTCATTCGGCATATAAGAATAAGAATATCTATCTACTTCACTGACCTTAAAAAAACAACCAAAAGTATTAGTTAAAATACGGACAGTTTATTTTTAAACAGAAATAAAGTTATAGAGTTCTAATAAGAGCCCTTAAAATCTAATATAGACCTGCTGTTTACATGCTGAAACATAGCTTTGCAAATATTGAAAAGTTTGGCAAATTGTTGGGAAGCAAATAAATGTCCAATAATTTCAAATAAAATCTTCCCAACATATTTATTGCTTTTAATAATTAATAAAAAAATTGTTATTTATTCTAGCGATACAGTCTTCGTGTTTCCTTGTGCCGATCGCCATGTTACATGTTTGGACTGCTTCAAAACATATTGCAGCACAAGATTAGCAGACCGACAGTTTTTTACCCATCCCGATTTGGGATATACTTTAGGATGTGCTGCTGGATGCCCCGATTCATATATAGCGGAAATCCACCACTTTAGATTGCTAACAGATCAACAAGTAAGTTGTCATTTTTAAATATGCTTTGCACTGTAAATTCATCGACTTCTTGGCTTTGAATACCACATGAAAATTATCTTTCAGTATGATCAATACCAACGTTTTGCAACCGAAGAGTACATTTTACAAGCCGGAGGTGTTTTGTGCCCTCAACCGGGATGCGGAATGGGCATATTGGCCGACGAAGACTGCAATAAAATCACTTGTATTAATGGATGTGGTGTTAGTATTTCATTTTTCTTAATTGATTTAATTAGTATTTCATTTTTCTTAATTGATTTAATCTAAATTTTTTTTATGTTATGTTTTAGTTTGTCTTTTGTCGTAAATGTAAAGAAGGTTACCATATCGGTGAATGTGCCTCCGCTGACAGTTCGAATCTAACGGGCGACTGTTCCTACAATATCGATCCTGCCAGAGCTGCAGATGCTAGATGGGAAAATGCATCAAAGATTACCATAAAGATTTACACGAAACCATGTCCGAAATGTAGGACTCCTACTGAGAGAGACGGTTCGTTTTTCTTTTATTTTTTAAATGAGCATCGTTTTTAATGGTCTATCTAATTTGTGTTTTCTCAAAATCTCAGGAGGTTGCATGCATATGATTTGCACCAGAGGAGGATGCGGATTTCACTGGTGTTGGATTTGTCAGACTGAATGGACCAATGATTGTATGGGAAATCACTGGTTCGGATAATGGAAGATGTTAATTGCCGTTTATTGCTAGAATCAGACTTTTTTTCTAACACAAATTGTCATTATTCATGTTTATATGTCGGGTTAATTTTAATTGAATAATTGTGTGGATGTATTTTTTTTTTGTAGATAAAGAAATTAATTCTAAATTTAAACGATTTTTTTTCATATAACAGGAGCATCGATGATATTAAAAATTGCAGAAGTAACAAACCTTTTTTTGTATAATATAACCGAAAAGTTAGTGAAAAATATTTACAACTTTGCACTTTTAGCTTTTTTTAAATAATATAATATGAAAATATTATGAAATGTAAAGTAATGCGTTTTTTGGAATTTATTATAGTTAGAGAACCATTTTTTTTAATGACCTATTAAATCGTGTGAAAAGAACTATGAGTTGCCATTTAAAAATTGGTTGGCAGGTTGTACTGTTAGCCAAGACTAAAACAAATAAAACTTGGTCCTTGTACACTTAACATCGATTACAGAAACCGTACAATTGCTTCTATCACTATCTTACTTTGAGCTTTGCTTTAACTTTAAAACTTTTCTTCAATTTGTCATTGTTATATTTATTGTAAATTTGAGTTAAAAATAGTTTTTCAAGCTTCCGCATATGCACCTACTGCTATTCCTAATCAAATTACAATCGATGTTTTTCCGACATCCGTTTGGTAGGAAATAAAATTGATTTTAAATCGTACTGATTTTTAAATCCTGATAAAATCAAGGCAATATGATTCTATATTTGTGACATTTTAGACTTTTTTTGTTTTTTGACGCATTTTAATTTTTGTAAAGTATCTGGAGTACCATGATTGGTAATTGTCTTATTATAGTTAGAGTTAGTTGGCTACCAAAAGCCCTACAAATAATTTAATGTAAAAATTTCTGTTTGCAAGGATTAAAAAGTTTAAAAATAACTTATGCTTTAATGAAACAATTTGCTAATTAGTTTTTCATTAAGCGAATTCATGTATTGTTAACAATAAAAAAATAGTATTCAGTAGTATTTGTTTTCACTCTCGGAACAATGTCGTGACGTTTTTTTTTCCAAAAATTTCAGCTAATTACATTTTGGTTTGTAAAAAAACTACAAGATGGCGATAAAAATATCACAATACTACACAGGATGTCAACGAAAACTGGCCCTAGAACCATTTTACCAAACCCATTTTTGCAATTAAAATAATAAAAACCGCGTACAAATTTTTAACGCATTCGCCCAAATCGAGTACTCCCTTCACATCATTCCTGCTTGAAAAACAATTTCACCCACTTATTACTTAAATAACTGTTTTATGGCATGTTTATGGCAACTTTGTCGCAATGGCCGATCAAAAAAAAAAAGTCCAGAAAACCGATAATAATAATATGAAATATTAACAATAAGTTCATTATTATCAAGCATCCAATTTTTGCTATTACCATAACAACCGGAAAAAAAAATTGTTTTCGCAAACAATAAAGTGACAATTAGGAAAAAAGTAAAACTGCGGCTGCAAATTTTCTTTGCACAATAATGGACTTCGCTTACAATATTTTGTCAAGTAAGTTAATTTTTTTTTGAAAATATATTTTCAACAATCGTAACAATAGTTCTTCTTGTTCGTCACAGAACAAATTCAAGAGAACCTGAGCCAACAGCAGCAACGACAGCAAAAAATTCCGAGACCAGTGAATGCATTCATGCTCTATGCAAATGAAAACCGGAAGAAAATGGCTCGAGCTTTTCCCCTGGATTCCAATAAAGAAATCAGCAAGAGATTAGGGAAAAGTTGGAAGGAGCTGAATCAGGAACAGAAAACGATTTATTACGCGCTGGCCAAGAAGGTCGACGAGGAGCACAAGAAAAAGTACCCAGGTGAGAATTGCTTTGTCTTAGTTGGTATCCATTTCGGGAAGCAAATCGTCTTTCGAGTTTCAAACTTGACTCAATCTGTGGAAAGCGCGTTTTCGGGCTTCTTGTCATTATATGCATCGGCGCAAATCAATTGAAACCCTTTTGCGCTTAACAGGATATTATCAATCTGTGTATTCGTTGCAAGTAGAACGTGGGCAATCCCATTTCACCCCAACCACTGAATCTTAAATGTATCGCACAAGCTGCGGCAGTCGATAAGAATTTATAACTTGCATTCTAGACCCTGTGGGAGAGACATTTTTTGCAAACCAGCAAGTTTTGTCGTTAAGCTTCAAATTGAGTTGTTAAGGGCAATCCTTCTAGGCACTTGATATGCTATTGATTAGTTGTTGTCACTGATGGACGAGAAACGTCGCTCTTCCACTGGAGGAGAGTTTTATTGATAATTTTTTACATAATCGTTGAAGACAGTAGTTTCAAACTTTTGCGGTTTTTTAAAATCGACTAAATTAGTTTTATTTATTTATTGTAAAATAGTTTTTTTTTTACGAAAGTAGCTATTCAGTCAGGATAGTTCTGTGTACATTGGCTTCGAAAATATGTATAACCGTTCTACAGGACTTTGAAGTAGTTATTTGTTAAATGTAATGTATATGGACCTGGGAATATTGTGCACGGATTTTTTTTCAATTTTTTTTTATCACTATGTTTACTTTTTAAGATGTAGCCGACTTTTGCCATAAATGGTGCCTTAAAACAAAAATAATTCCTTTTCAATTTTTTTTAACATGATTTGAACAATTCTTATTTCTAGTAATTACTAAGATGTGTACTCATTTTTTGTAATATTTTTATTGTGATAATTCAACAGGCCTCAAGAAAACAAATCTTGAAAATTATAATTTGTTGATCAAATTCTTTTTTTCAAATGCCTATAAGAAAAGCTTGATTAGGTGATTAGGTTATTTGATCGTTAATTCTTTTTTAGTAATTTGATGAAAACTAATGCCTGGTTGCACCGCACTACCTGTCACAACTTAAACGTCTCTTAACTTAATTTTTCAACTTAAGGGTCAGATTCTTACTTTTACTAAGGAATCAACATATGAAATGAAAAAAATGAAATTGTCTCCTTTTAAACTTAGTGTTGACATCTATATCCGGTATTAACGGAAGTGCCGCGAATACACGAATAAAATAATTATCTAGACTTTTTTCTAAAACTGTGTCGAAAACTTATATTAAGAGAGTGTATATAATAATGCAAATTTGCCTTTATCGAAAACGCAATTCAATTAGTTATTCTTTAGTAACCTTTTTATTTATCAATTAAGTTCAATTTTTAAATCATTGTTTCTGTCCACATGACGGGAACTTTATATGATATTGATAGACATTTGCACTTTGGCCGTTTTCTTAATTTATTGCGCTATGTATGGTTTTTTGAAGAACATGCGCATTCGATAATGCTGATTGAATTCAGCAACTACATGTTGCTCCAAATTATTATTCATTGCATCAACGCAACGGTTGCCCAATAGGACAACAGCATATATTTTAATGTTTTCTGTTTGAACTGTAATTTGAATTTGCCGCGCATATACGGTACACTCAGCAAAACACATGAGTGATCATATAGTTGGAAGGAATCGGCGGAATTATGCAAAGGTGACAATGAAATATAAAACAAAAGTAAAAAAATAGATATTCGCGTCCTTCCTGCTTGTGGCATGTGTAAAGATGCGGGTGTTCGAAGGAGAGAAAGGGTGTTCGCACGAAACATGCGTATCGATGTTTCAGTTGGCGGCCGCGGAGGTGGTAAAAACAGCTGAGAGATTCGCGCGGCGTGGGCGTAGTGTGTGTGCGGTGGCGGACTATGACCCACTTGTCCGGGCATTGCAGACATAAACGCGCGCTCCGTAGGTGAGGCTTTCCACCCGTATTGATCACCGCCGCCAGAGTGTTCAGTCGGCGGCGGTGGCGAACAGCGTCGCGCTGCTCTCCCAAATAGCACATCAGTTGGGACGCTTGGCGCGAAAACTTCTTCCGCACTTGTTCCGCGCACTCCGACGTCGCAACATATTACATTCAATAACATACAAACACGGACAGTAACACACTATTTACAATCACTTAACATTCTTAACAAAACACGATATGACTGCTTCTATTGTTGCTGTTTTAATTCAAAATTTTTATTTACAAAAGCAAGTTGTGACTTCGGTTTGAGTGCCAAAGAAACAAACGTAAAATTTGCAGGCACAATTGAAATCAATATTCACATATTTAAAAAAAAAGCGCCAAAAACTTCGAGTGCATAATTTTTCAAGCAAAGTTTTGTTTCGCCGAAACCGATGTCATCTTGAATAAGTAAAGATTAATTACAACATTTCATTTTCTGCGTTAAAATTGCGGAAAAGAATTAAAAAGAAAACTTATACGTAACCAATCGGTTACGATGGATTGTTGCAATTATCTGTCGTACAAAAACCATTATTACGGCGGTCCACCGCAATACTTTGACCAGCATCAGTATCCTTCTTCCGGCGAGTATTACAACGTATCGTCATACCCATCAGACTACTTCGGGAACACCCCCTATTACGCCGCACATCACTGGCAATGTGCCGCTCCGTTTCCAGGTACGCCTTTGATTTTCCTTAAAAAAATTGTTGCGCTATTGTTTGACTTTTTTTTTATTTAACATTGGATCCATGACATTCTTATAGAGTTAGGAAAAGAAAATAGCCATTTTAAGCAATAAGTTTGTTCATTTGTTGATTGTTATTGTGTTCTTGCAATTATCAAATGTTTGTTGACGTTGGTGTTGCTGCTTCTGCAATTAGTGTGCAATGTGTAAGACCATCGTTTTATGCATGGCTGTGTCCCGTTTTTTGCTATTTTTACCCGGAACATAATTGCAACGAAATTACGACCTTGCTGCTGGTAATCGATTTGCAGAATTCAATTAATTAGGGAAACTGCAAGATAAGGTTCGGCCTACTACTACCTACTGCTGGTTAGTTAAATAATTAAAGTGCGACACACATTTGCATCGCACATGAGTATGAGTCGTGTCTTTATTTTCCACATTTTTAACCTAAATTAGTAAGGTTCCTTCTCCCGCTTGCACTCTGCTTATTTTTAATAGTTATTGCATTTTCAATCAACACTTTCATTCTCTTCATTTGAATTTTTTGGAGTCCTCCTGTTGATTTGAGGCTTTTAATGTTAATTGCGCAAATGAATGAATGTAAATTTTTAGGCAATATGAAAACGTATCGATTTGGCAATTTTCTTTTGGCAAATTTTGTCAATGTGAAAGATTTACGCACGGGGATGCCTCTAAATAGTAAAAGGTGGGTGTAACCGGGATTCCCCTGTATAACCCCTTTCGTTCTCCTTCTTCCAGATTACGTGTACAATCCAAAGGAAGCGCGGATTCGCAAGGCCATGCGCGATGCTGGCAGGGAAAGAGCCATGGGAGTAGCGCCCGCTACCAGAGGAGGACGTCGATCGCAGCCCTGGGTATTGCCCGAACCTGACGATCAATTTATGCTGGTGAGGAAGACTGATTTTTATTTCTTTTACACATTTGTTTTTAAACTTGGGCAGTAGTGTCATTATAAGTGCAATCACAGAGGCATTATAAAGATCTTGGACCGTTATAGGATTAAGAGAATAGACCTATTAATGAAGATTTTCAAAGTTAAATGGGTTACTTATAGGTGATAATAATAGAGGTGTCGCGCTTCAAAATAGCAACCACATATTTGTATCCTATTACATGTTTTGTTGCGAATACAAAAAAATGGGATACGTGCAACGTGGTTGGGAACACATATTGTAGGGTTGCAATCAATATATTGGTCGACACTAGAGAGGCTTCCTTATCTGGACAACCTCCGCTTGGCTAGCTGGCTCACGATGTAACATATAGTCGCCTACACAGAGTACCTACACGTTGCACAGATACGTGCAAAGCGAGCTGATAAAAAAAAAAACAACAGGATAGACGATCGATGAAACATATTTCTAAACGTATTCTTTATCAGTATTTTTTCGAACAAAAAAAAAATGCAAGCATTCAGCATAATATTGCACTTTTTGCAACTACTTCAATTATTAATAAGAACAAACATTCAATAAATTATACATAAATATTGATTTATATTTTGCTTAAGAATACTAATTGTAAAATCAAATTGTTTTTCGCTTATTTACATGTTCAAAATGATGAATGAATAAGCATTAAAGGCAGCATCCGGTATGAGAGAGTGCATGCACGGGGTGTAGATGAGAAATTCCCTCGCAAATTTGCGCGGCATCGATATCCGATGATGCGTCTCCGTGGTTACCGAGATGGTAGACAGAACCGGTTGCCTAGCGACAGCGTCCTGGCGCCCGTGTTTCTGTCGTCGTCGATATGGCATTCGGAATAGGAAGCAGCGGAGGCGGCAGCAGCAGCAACTAACTGGACGCGCGCTGGTAGTGATATTCGTAGTGGTGGAGGAGTCGATGGTAGTTGTGGTAGTAGTAGTGTTTTGCACAGAGTGCTCCCGGTTGCGCGCCGGAGCCGATACTGTTGGCGTCGATAGATGTCGAGGACGCCCATCTCAACACTAACTAAACTGGCGGCCGCCTGTTTTGCATTATGCCGCCTCCGCCGACACCACTGCTGCCGGTGCAGTGCTTGGGGGCCGCCGTTCGTTCGCACACCTAGCGGTAACGAGGGCTTATACCGGGTGACCACGGTTTCAGGGCCGACTCTGCCATTTTTTTTATTTACCCAACGATTTTTATAAAAATCACACTTTTATATAAGGCAATATTTCCGATTTATTGACATTATTTTAATTTAATTTAAAAAATTTAAAATTAACGGAATCCATATTTTAAATTCAGATTTGTCCCAAGAATTAAAAAAAAAATAGAAAGGTGCTAGGTACCTTTTAAAATCAAAAGTCATGGTAATTTTAATTTTCTTTCAAACCGGAAATGTTTTAAAAAAGTTCAATAAATTGAAAATGTTGTGGTAAAAAAAAAAGAAAGTGGCAGGGACGGCCCTAAAAAGGCGGCCGCTCGGTGTGCTGGATAACACAAATTTTACTACCACCCCTGCCATTTCTTTATTTACAAACCAATTTATACCAAATTTGGTATACACAGTTAAGATGACATTTCCAGTTTGACTGGATCAGACTGGATTGTTGTCATTTTTACATCACTTCTGGCTTCACCGGAAATGGCCCCAACTTTTGACTTTTTAAATGGCTACACTGCATTTTTTGTAAATTTTATTTGAGATTTTTTTTACCCACAATACAACAATTCGTTGAAAATGCTACCATCTAAAAATAAGCATGTGCCACAGTGGTGCCATTTGAATAAAATGACTTATTACCCAAAAACTTTTTCGTTAATAACTCAATTAAAACTTATTTTAGCGGTATGATGTCATTTTTACATATAGTCTAGAGTGGCTGGGAACAATTTAAACTAGAGATGAATCGGATAGTGGTTTGGCCGGATAACCGGATACCGGATATTCGGCAACCCGAGTATACCGGATAACCGAATATTCGGTGACCGGATATTTTGATTTGTTTTTGCAGTGTTAATTGTTAAATGTTTTCTTTTTTGCAAATTTATTAAACAAAAGTTTAAAAACTGGGAATTGTAAGACTTTGTATAATTATTTTTTTTGGGGCGTTTCAGCAAATGGCTGACCACATTTACTTAGTGTTTATTTTTTTTTAATATACGATATCCGGTCTTTATTGGACCGGATTATTCGGTAAGACCGGATAGTCAAAAAATTGCCGGATAGACCGGATACCGGATACCTAGGATACAATTTAAATATGGAATTTTTGAGCACTTCAAAAGTTAAAAATTAACGAAATGCATATTTCTGAACTCAGCATTGTTCCTAGAATCCAAAAATAAAAAAAGTAGGGGTTGCTATTTAAAAATCGAAAGTTGGGGTCATTTCCGGCGAAACCGGAAGTGATGCTAATTTGAAATTTTTGTCAATAAATCGGAAATGTTGTCTTATATAAGTGTACCAAGCTTTATAAAAACCGGAGGATAAATAAAAAAATGACAGGATTGCGACAAAAACCGTAATATTGGGGTTTGTGTCAACAACGCATTCTAGAACTGGTTTCGGACAGTTCCGAATCGGTTACGAATTATTTACTGCCCAGACTCGAACTAATACAGTTCTGTCACATTTGAGATTCGGTGACTGTTGGAACAACGAGCAGAATTTGCACGTTTTGTTAGGTTAGGTTTTATACTGAAATTGTCTAATTTTAAGTCATACGCAAACATCGCGAATGCTTTGAAATGTCAGAACTTTTAGTACTTGCTCAGAACTAATAATAGCGTTTTCGATTTGTTGCACCGGGTCAACTCTGGGGCAGGTTCACGCGTTCGATTTATAAAATTGCAACAGAGCGGGCGAGCGCTTTTTGTTCGATTTAGGGAGCTATTGCTCTAAAATTGCCCCAAAACGGCGCTGGACTGCCCTGACTACCAAGCACGGAGCAGTCCAGAGCACAAATCGAGCAGTGGTGGGGAAAATCTAGTGATCGTAGCACTAGATGACGAAAACGTTAATTATTATGATATGGAAAGCCTGGAAAGCAGAAGATGGGGAGAAATCAAAAGAAAAGAAATTGCCACACTTTTATATTTAAATTAACTAGTGTGTAATTTAAATGAAGACATTACAACTTTTGAAATGTAAAATAAAACAACTTATGGTTTTTTATAATGAAATTTCCTTCAGCATCCACCAATGGAGCCAGCATTGTAAAATAAAACAAGAAAACGAAAACAGAAAACCTGCATGCAAAACCGACATGGATAAATGTTAGCTTGTATTTGTTGTTGACGACAGATCGGTTGATTCTTCGTGTACGATTTAAAAACTTAGAGCATTCCTAGCTCGATCTCCGCTCAACTGTTGACGTCACAAAGCTAACCTGGTGCGGAGGAGATTGCTCCTAGGTGCGAAACCAGAGCAACAAATCGAAAACGCTGTAACATACGAGTATACAAAATGGACAGTTTCGAAGTATCTATCTATTGTGCCGTTCGGTTAAGGAGCGGCAAAAGGGATCAAATAGCC